>JAAALK010002055.1:0-206102 GCA_019279435.1 Zizania palustris
TAAGCTTCGTAACTCCTTCGGGAGTCTTCTACTATGTAAGAATGCCTTTTGGCTTGAGAAATGCCAGGGCAACCTCTTTGAGATTAATTGCTCAGGTTCTAGGTCAACAAATAGGCCGCAATGTAGAATCATATATGGATGATATTGTCATAAAGAGTGCCTTAAAGCACCAGCATAGCCTAGACTTAGCAGAAACATTTCAAAGCCTCCGAGCATGTGGAGTCCGCCTCATCCCCGAAAAATGTATCTTCGGGGCTCAAGCTGGAAAGTTGCTAGGGTATCTAGTTTCAAGTAGAGGAATTGAAGCTAGCCCTACTCAAATAACTGCATTGCAAAAAATGGCTCCATCGGAGAATTTAAAACAAGTACAGAAGCTTACTGGCCGCCTTGCAGCACTCAACAGATTCTTAGCAAGGTCCGCAGAATGAAGCCTGCCCATATTCAAAGCATTAAAAGGGTCCGAAGATTTTGCATGGACACCGGAGTGCCAAAAGAGTTTTGATGATATTAAAATTTTCTCAGCAACCTCGCAACACTCACTGTGCCCATTGCATATGAAACCCTTCTTCTTTACCTCAGCAGCTACTAGCTCCGCTGTCCGTGTAGTCCTTGTCAAAGAAGTTTATTTCAATGGGAAGTTGGTGCAGAATCCAGATTATTTTGTATCCGAAGCTTTATCTGGAGCAAAAACAGGATATTCTGAGCTTGAGAAGTTCACTTACGCTCTGATAATAGCTTGAGAAGTCCACACTTGCCAAGGTTGTCAATGGATGGGAAGACTGAAGTCATCGTCCACCACCAACTCTTCAAGTCATTGCTCCGGTTTTGCCTATGGCTGGATGGGGCATGGATCTCAGTTGGCCCCTTCCCAGTAGCAAAAGGAAATCTGAAATTTGTAGTGGTAGCAATTGAATATTTTTCCAAGTGGGTCGAAGCAGAACCCCTCACAGCTATCACTTCAAATAATGTACAAAAATTCTATTGGAAGAATATTATATGTAGGTTCAGAGTGCCTCGACAGCTCACAGTTGACAACGGGACCCAATTTGATGCGGAGCCCTTCAGGAAGTTTTGCGAAGACCTCGGCATACAAATGTGTTTTGCAGCTATGCGTCATCCTCAGTCTAATGGAGTTATCGAATGAGCTAATGGTAATATTTTATCAAGGCTGAATCGAAGAATAGTAGGATTAGCAAACGGGCTATGGACTGAGGAACTCCACAAGATTTTATGGTCCATTCGGACCACTCAAATGAGGTCCACAGGTTTTACTCCTTTTAGATTATTATTTCGGAGATGAAGTTATGATGCCAACGGAGCTCAAAGGGGGATCTCTTCGCACCACCGAACCTGAAAAAGAAGATGAAAGGCAAGCTTCGCTAGATTTAACAGAAGAAACAAGGCTTCATGTTGTTGCCAATTTGTCGAAATATCAGCATCAGATGAAGGCTTGGTATGACCCGAAGGTTAAGCTTAATGAACTTAAACCAGTTCATCTAGTTTTGTGAAGCATCATAGCACCTAGGGAAATTAGGAAATAATAGGAAGGTCCATACATCATTATATGTTCAGGACACCCTGGTTCTTTTAAACTAGCTAATTTAGAAGGCGAAGAGTTAAAGCATGCCTGGCATGCGGAGCACCTAAAGCGATATTTTGCATAGGGGCTCCTTGTAATCATCTGTAAACACCTTATGAATAAATAAAGCTCATGGTTCAGATAATGCCTACCTCTCAAACACTCCATACTTCTAGTGGACGCACTGGAGGAATGGAGTTGGCTGTGAGGGAAGTGTCATTCATTTGAACCAATTTTATGGACTTCGAAACACTGGTTCGAAGCTTCCGACGAGGTGGGAAAGTCACAAAAAATGGATTCCAAGCCATTGGCATTGAAAGAATCCGTAAAAAGAGTCCAAGGAGACCAAATGATACGGATTCCAAACTCCGGCTTGAAAGCATCCATAAAAGAGTCCAAGGAGACCACTATGCGGATTCCAAACAACTGGTTTGATAGCATTCACAAAAAGAGCCGAATGAGGCCAAACAAAACAGACTTCTAGCTAATAGCTTGAAACGTCTGTAAAAAGAGTCCAAAGCGACCATTTTTATCGGATGCTAAGGTATCCGAAAAAGAGTCTGAAGTTAATACATTTAAACAAAAGGTACTAAGCTACCAGTTTAAGACTCTGAATTAGTAGAGTCGAAGACATTCTTGAGATCTTAGTCAATCTTTAATATAATAAGGGGCTCTGAGCCTCCAAAATTGTGCTCCTAACTAATGTTATTTTCATTGCGCGTAACCACCTTCGAACATTTCAAAGTTGCTTACACCCAAAGAGGGGCTAGGAAGTAGGGAGAAAATTTTGAAACTTTAATCTTTATCATTCAAACAGATTACATTACATCATGAAAAATCCGTATCTATACCGAGAAGGAAACGAAGACCTTTTCGATCCCTAGAACTACTATTGAAACTAGAACGAGTTCAAAGGCGACTCGTTCCGGAGCCAGGAGTTTTAATAACTCTACGTTTAACCCTCTTCCCTCCTTTAGAAGCTTGAAAATCCTTTTGCTCTTGCTGAAGTTCGGCCCAGGTCCGATGTCGCTCGGGGATTCTTTCCTAGCTTCGAAGTTGTTCAGGGCTTTTTTCTACTTGCTCTTTGGCGGTATTTTCTTCTTCAGACCATTCAATGTCCTTAGAAGATGAAGGTTCTAAACTGACTTCTTTTTCCTCCTTTTTAATATAAGATAATATATCTTTACATATTTCGGGCATAACTTCACCGGAGCTGCCCCGAGGAATTGAAAATCGAGGGCGTTTGTGAAGGTCTTATATCTTTGAAGGGATCCCATAGCAGGCGAAGCTCCTCGTTAACCTCTAGTACTTTGAGATCATACAAAAAAGGTTGGATAGCCTAAAAACATTTCCAAATAACTCTTTTCATTCATTAAGGGTAAAAGCATAAATTTTTACATAATCGGAGCCCTAAGGAGAACTAGACCTTCAGGTCTGAAGGGGGTTGGCTGCTCGAAGGTTGCGACCACGCTTGCTTTTGGTGAAGTCCTTCGTCAATCCATGTCTTGATCGCTGATCGGCCTTCAGCTCTCCAAGGTGGTTGGAAGGCTTCCCAAGCTACAGCCACGTTGACGGAAGGAGTTAAGAGCCGGTCGTCACCAAAATTGACAGGAGTCGCCTCTTGTTTTGGTGTTACTGATAGCCCTAAATCCTCGTAATAGTGAAGCAATCCGAGAGCAGCTACTTGGCTGGAGATCTCTCCATACCTAATACCCACTGACTTCATAGTCATCGCTGCTGCTTGGATCATTTTCAGTCTTCACAGTAGAGAGATGTCACCAGTTGATGGTAAAGTCCAAGAAGTGCCGAAGTACTCTAGGACACCCCGAAGGTTGTCCATGGTTTCTAAGGCTTCCTTCTCACACTTTGCCTTGTCTTCGGACAAAGCATCCTTTGACGATCAAAGATGATAGCCTAGCTGCCTCCGTAACCAAAGAGTTCTTCTGTCCAAGTAAACTGTTGGCTTCCTCTGACAACTTCAGCTGCTCCTCTCAGAGCTTAACCAGCTCAATCTCTACGGTTGCCTGCTCCCTCTGCAGTTTTTCCACTTTGGCCTGAAGTACGATCTGTTCAGCTTCGAGCTTCCGGTTGGCAGCCTCCAGACCAAGTGTGGCTTTCCTTTCTGCGGCCACCATTTCATCCAAGCCAGAGGTCCGAACCTCGGAGCTGACAAGACAGTCCCCTGAAGAGCTGTTATCTTCTCCTTGAGTCGGTTACACTCTCACTCATTTGATATGACCACAGCTCGATCCAAGACTATTTCCTACGAAGGAAGAAAAGAGCAATGTAAGAAAACTATTTACAAGTTTAAACTAACTCTGTTGTTGCAGATACTTCGTACCTGATAGGCTGCCCTCTCTAAGGCCACATCCAACTCCGACCCTTCAGCTTCCCTAAGAATAGCTACCAACTCTATCTCCCCGACCTCGTGATTAGCTTGAGCTAGAGGCTCTAGCAAAATCCAAAGTCTAGTCCTTCGCTCCAAGAAAGGAGCTAGGAGGGGGAGCCTTGACAAGGCCCTATGATCATTTTCGCTCAGAGAAGAGTTGGAGCACAACGTCGCGTCTTCGTAGACTTCCGTGGATTGGCCCCCTTCTGTAGATTGGCCTCCATCGGTAGACTCCGATGGGGTCAATCCTAGAGTCGGAGCAGGCAAAGGTTCCCCCTTGCCTTTACCTTTCCCAGGCCCCATCTTCACGACAACCACCAGGATTGGCTTCGGAGATTTTGAAGTTTCTGGCGCCATCTTCGTGGCAAGGGTCATCTCCATGGGAGTTAATCCTGTAAAGGCCGAAGGTATTATATATTTCATAAATTTTGTAGGACACATAGAGAAAGATAAGGTACTCTACTAAAGTTTACCTTCGACGTCCTGCCTTCGGATGAGCACGGTACTGTTCGGAGGCTCGAATGCCTCTTCAAAATCCTCTTCGGTATCAGAACCGGGAACCGAAGTATTAGCTGCCAAAACTTCTCCAACAACTATAGCTATTACTTTGTCTAGAGCCAAGACTGGATCGTTCATCGTCCTGTCTCCGCCTTCTCCAGCAGCAGAGCCCTTTTGGCTAGGCAAGACATTCGGAGTCTCTGCCTGCTCGAGGTTGTCCTTTGCAACAGGCACGACCACTGCGTCTCCCTCAACAAGAACTTCAACTTCTGGTTGTACCCCTTCGTCCCTGGTAATGAAGGCTTCAAACTCCCTTCGAATTTCTATTTGTCCTTCATCTTCAGATGACTCCGAAGACAAAGTAGGGGATTTAGAAGGAGCGACGAACTTTGGCTTCCGGGCCACCTTCTTCATTGGTGTCTTGGCCGGCGCCGAGGTCCCTGCTTCAGCTTTCCTCTTCCTGGTGCCAGGCTCGGACGTGCTCCAGTCCAGAAGAGAAGGAGCTTCAACACCGAGTACGCTCTATACTCGGTTCAATCGCTCCCAGGTGCCCACCAGCTTCACCCTCCATTCCTTCTTAGCGAGAGTATGGGCTCCGAGGATCTTCTCCGAAGCCCGTATAACTTGCTCCGAAGTCAAGGTGGTGCGTGGAGCTGAAAGATAAGATTTTATCTCAGTTAAATCATTTTTATGAAATTATTGCATATAAAACATTTTGTAGAGTCTCTGAAGATACCTGCAGCACTTGAAAATATCTCTCAGAGTCCATCCTCCGAATTCTCTTCGAAGATAATAGGCCAGTTGGCCATCAAGGAGGAATTCAGAGCCCGATGAACTCCTCCGCTAAATCCCGCATGCTCATGCGACGACCTATTGTTTGTAACAGGTTAAGGCGAGCTTCGAGCTGGCCCAGGTCCGGATGAACTTCTGCTTCTCTCATGTAAAATATGTCTTCAAGAGGCCCAGCCAAAGAACTATCCACTCCAACTTTGGCATAGAACCAGTGAAGAACCCAGTCCATATACCATCTGGCGTTTGATGGCCTTCGCTGGGAACCAAACTTGATACTCATCTCGGAGCCAGAAGTTAATACTGCCGAAGGCAATTACTATTTTCTCTCCTCTAGAGCCCTAGTAAGTCTTTGGCTGGCAGGAAGCCTTGTGGAGTGCTGCAAAGATCTCTGCCCTCCCTTCGCAACCTTTGGCTCGCATCGCCCATTCGAAGATTGCAAGGCGTGCTATGGCGTTCGGAGATAATTGAGGAAGAGTAATGTGAAAAAGCTGCAATACCTCAGAGAGGAAGTCCACCGCATGAAGTCCAAACCCAGCCTCGAAGAACGCTTCGAATACAACTACTTCTTCGGCCCAAGGCAAAGGGATTGCTTCCAGACCGAGTTGATGAATCTTGATCCCCGGACTAATCTTCCCCGCAATTAAAGCCGCAATAGATTTCTTTGTGCAGGTTGAAGGTCCTAGGCTGTAAGATTGGTTCGAATACTTTGAAGACACTGGAAGGACGTCGTGGGGCCCAACCGGATGGGGATTGCCCCTAGGCGCCACCACTGTTGCGGCTGCCATAGCTTGCTGCCTAGCCATGGTCGAAGCCGCGACGGGAGCCTTGTGACTGGTCTTCGCCATTGAAAGAGATGGGAGCTTGAAACTTGAACTCAGAAAGCTAGAAGAGGAATAATGCTGGAGCAGTGAGTAAAGTATCTCAAATGCACCTTGCCCCTTTATTTATAGCCTGTACTCACAAATTTTTTACCGTTCATACATGGTGTTCCATCTTTTGTACCGTTATCATTTCAAAAAACGAAGCAATGTCATAACTCCTTCTGAGAGAAAGGGGTAACGGCTATTTTTGTGAGTCTAACGGTCTTTTCAGCTTCGCAAAAATTATCTTCGGAGCTGCTTTGATGAAACCTTCGCATGGAAGTCGATTCAAAGTTTATAAATTTCTAAATACTTCCAAGGTTGGTGTATTTTATTAAGCCCCTGAGCATGAATATGTTTCTTGCGTATACTGCTTTCCTAACTTTGCAGATTGCTAGGAGAAGCGTATTTGAGGGGCTACTGTTGGGGGAAAATACTTCATCCCCAGGGTCTCTAAAGTTATAAGACAAAGACAATTTATTAGACCGAAGTCCAAGATTTAATTTTGGCCTTAAATATGATCAAGCTCGGAGAATCCGTTCAGACTTCTGTTTGGAGTATAACTTCGAAGGTTCAATCTTCAAGGAGCTTATCTACCAGCGAGGATGGACGACTTATCTTCTTTCTAATTAAATTAGTCTTTACCATTTTAACCCTATTAGGAGTATCGAAATAGTTTCCACTATATTGGTTGTAATTGAGGGGTAAAAAGGTCTTTTTTTTAAAGTTTTTACCTATAAATACCCACATTCTCACCCTGTAATAAGGCATCGAATACTCAACTATTCAATACACAACTTCAAACTACTTCGAGCTATTATCCTATTCGGAGGCTTGAAATAGTCCGCTTCACAAACACCTCGTTTGTTAGTTCTTAATCTTCGAGAACCTGTTAGCATAATCTTTTATGCCAACAACTTCCAACATAACTCCTAAGAAGTCATGATAGATCAAGTTCATAGCACGTTGATATACGGCGCCAGCATTCTTTAAACCAAAAGTCATAACGACCCACTCAAACAAGCCGACAAAACCAGGGTATCAAAAGGCTGTCTTGTAGACGTCCTCTTCGGCCATGAAAATTTGATTATAACCAGCATTGCCATCAAGAAAACTTAGTACCTTGTGTCCTGAAGCATCGTTGATCAGCATGTCGGCTATCGGCATAGGACACTCATCCTTTGGAGTGGCTTTGTTTAGATCCCTGAAATCAATAGAAACTAATATTTTGCCACTCCCTTTCTTCTCTAGAGGCACAATGTTAGCGACCCATTCAGCATACCTGCATGACCTAATAAACTCAACCTTGAGCAATCGTTCTATCTCCTCTTTAACTCGGTCATAGACGTCTGAATTAAAGCGACAAGAGGGCTGTTTATAAGGCCTAAACCCGGGCTAAAGAGGTAGCCGATGCTCCATGAGCCCGCGGCTTAATCTGGGCATCTCGCTATATTCCCATGTGAAACAATCAACGTACGACCGAAGTAATTTTATTACTTTGGCCTTCTCATCAGCCTGTAAATGTTGGTTTACAAAAGTCGTCCTTGGGATGCTACCATTGCCTATGTCGACTTCTTCTAAAGGATTGGACGACGCAAAACCTTGTCCTAACTTTTCTACTAGTTGTCGGGTTGGTTATCTCAACTGATTTGACCTTCCATACATGTCTTGCAGCTGGCCGGGGGCGGATCTGCTCAAAGATTGCGTCTCATTCCTCCTTGGCCTTTCTCTCGCGCATCTCCTGTGCTCGTAGGTGTTGTAGGCATCTTTTCTGTGATTTGGACATGGTCGGAGGTGCCCAAGATGGTTGTGGCTTGGTACCAGGCACCACCACCTTGTTTTTGTGGTTTTTGGCTGAAGGGGTATCACCCATGTCGGCCTCGCGTGTTTCACAATCGGAGGACCCTTTGCAGCGGACCCTGCCAATCGAACCGACCTCGTTTGGCCGATCGGATCGGGCTCATGCGCTAGCCTCCATTGGATTAGGGGACTTACCTCCGTTAGGCTTCGGCGATGGGGCCCTCGGGATTGGGACTTATTGAGACCCCACTTTGACTGTTATGGCTTTAGACTCCCTACCCTTCACCTCTTCACATCCATCTCCTTTGGCTCCATCCTGTGTGAGTCGATTCGGAGGTACTATGGATAGCCTGTGGATGATGTCTCCCTTCGCCATGTCTGTTTGTCCCTGCCAGTTATAATACTCCGAAGAAAAATAAGGGACAACATTATGTTGCGAAGGATACTCTGGATGTGATGTGTACAGAGCCCACGGGGTCCCTACCCAATTATATGGTCGTGGCATCAGTGGCTCCAGTTGCTTCACCCACTATGAGCTGAACCCATTACCCGAACGGGGGTTCGGCCAGGTCGACGATATTTCGGACCATATCGGCAAATGGTCCCACCAGGGCGGAGGTATGTTTGGCCATTGCGAGGTGAAGTCTCCCACCGGAGGGTTCATCCAGAGCAGAGCTGGGCTCGACCATTGAGGTCTGAACTCATTCTACGTAGGGTTAGTCCACTAGGGACCGAAGCCACTGTACGGAGGGTTCGGCCACTAGGGTACAAAGCCATCGTAGGGAGTGCCCGGCCACTATGGCCCGAAGTCATCGTGCGGAGGGTTCGGCCACTGTGGTCCAAAGCCATACTCCGACCGTTTTGACCCCTTTGGCTGACTTAGCTTTTTTGCGCGGGAGCCTGCTTCCTTAGCCTTTCTTTGGTGGTCGCTCAACAGCATCTGATATGTCACCTTCGGCTTCTTGCGTGCCCTAGTCGAAGGAGACGTGTTAACATTCCTCTTCCACACTCCTTGTTCTGGGTTCTTAGTTACGAGTGTGTGTTGTTGGGTGAATATATTTTCTTGAACAGGGGCCAAATGACGTCAGCCTCCGACAGCCTTCGGCCTAGAGCCCAGCACTGTCGGAGCCTGTTTTCTCTCTAAGTGTTGTTTTCAGGTCCCAAAGTGCCTTTCGGGGCCTGTAGCTCCGGAGCCCTCAGATCGGGGGGTCCGGCTCGGAGCCCCCAGTTCGGGCCCACCCTCCGGGCGCAGGACGCCGGAGGCCGCCTGTAACACCCCAAATTTTCAAAACAATAAAAATATTATTAAATTCAATTTCTTGGAATTACTATTTCTGAAAATACTTTTAATTCCCTTTTATACCCTTTTGAACTACAACATAGAGTAGATGGCCAAACTAGGAGGTGAAAATTTTTGTATAAGATCCCAAGACCAAACTATATTTTTGAGAATTTTTATAAATTTTTACCAACCTTGGAAGTAGCCCTAATATTTTAATCTATTTTATGGAATTATTTTTATTCAGAAATGTATTAGAACAGTATTGGGCTCCCCTCCCTCCCTCTCTCTCTCCCGGCCGGCCCAGCCCACTCCACCCGCGCTCTCAGACTGACAACCCGGTCCCACCTGTCGGCGCCAAATCCCTCCCCTCGCGCGCGAACCCGACACTCCGGCCCCACCCGTCAGTCGCAACCCTCGCCCGCTCGCGCCCGCTGGCCAGTGGCCCCCGCCTGTCAGACCCGTCGTCTACCTCCCGCCTCCGCCCCCAAATCCCGCCGGCCGACGACCCCGCCTCGGATCCACCTCGCTGGCCCCTCCCGCTTTAAATTGGCGCCATTAAACAGCCCCCCGCGCTCGGCCGACCGTTTCCCCCGCTTAAATCCTCGCGTTTACGCCACGGGATCGCCGCTACGCGTGCATGGCCGAGCCATCGCCGGCGAGTAAAAGCTCCCCCCCGGTTTCCTTGCATGCGAGCCCCCTCCGACGCCTTATTTAAACCCCCCTGCCTCCGCCGCATTCGGTTCACGCACCCATTCGCACTTAGACCCAACAGAACGCCCGCACATCGCCTGTTAGCGCCATCCCTCTGGTTCGTCTCCGGCCACCACCCGCCGTCGCACCGGACCACCTCCACCCGTGCCTCCGCCACCAACGTGACCGCAAGAACGACCCCGACCTCGGCCACCCCTCCGCCGATGTCGAACCCCGCCGGAACACCATCGCCGACGAGAAGCCTGAACCACTCCGACGTCTACCCTCGCCGCCGACCGCGCTCCGTCGACCCCTCGTCTCGCCTAAGGTACCGTCGTGACCGCCGTAGTGCCCTCTTTCCATTTCTAGGTTCAGCTAGGGTCGCCGTCGCTCGCCGTGGCCGCTGGCCCGCTCGCCGTCGTCGGAGAAGACGACCGGCACGGGTCGAGTACCCGTGCCGTGTCGGATTCGATCCACGCCGTGCGATCTGGATCCGACGGTGACGATTAATCCCCGCGTGCGGTTTAATCTGATCCGTCAGATCTCGGCGAAGGGGTACGTTTTAATCTCGTGCGTCCGTTAGTTTTAAAACCCCGCGTTTAATCTCGCGCGTCCACGTTGTACCCCTTCGAACGTTTTAATCCTGGCCGTCCGTAGTCACTTACGCGCCCCGCCTCGCCCTCGCGCGTCGGATCTGGATCCGACGGTCCAGATCAACCCGGCGCACGCGCACAGTGCGCGGGTTCACCGTGGGCCTGGCTCACCGTGGACCCGAGGGTTTTAAAATTTGAAAATGAATTTCAGAAATACCTTTAAACTTGTAAATTCATATCTGGCGCATTGGGACTCTAAAAATTACCATTCCAATTTCAGAAAATTCATAAAATTATTCTCTACATGTTTATGCAATAAAAATAGTAGGTTTACTTTGACTTTTTCATGTTTATTCAAATAATTATTCAAATGCCCTTAGGATTAAAATATGGATTCAAATATTTAAACTTCAGAAAAATTTATATTAATTCCTTTCTGTCCATTCTCTGAAAACCACCAAATTGACATGAACTTTTCATTTCACACTTATTTGAGAATTTAATATGACAATAATCACATTTAAACCTCCTTTCTAAAGAAAAGACAACTATTTAATTCCTTTAGAATTTATTTATAAAATAAACCACAGAACCTTAACCATTGGATTTATTTTATTTATAACCCAACTAACTTTAGCTTATGTGTTCATAATGTAATGTTATATTGTTTGATCGAATGTGTTCTTTTTATTTTACTTTATATTAAAAAGACTACGACGTCGCCGAGGAGCCGGAGTACTTCCCCGAAGTCCCTCTCTCTCCCTTTGCTGAACAAGGCAAGTCACCAAACCATTCTTTTGAACATATTGAACCCATGTTTGAATTGACTATCGCTAAAATATATAGGTTATATATGCATTAGTCAAATGAACCCTTACATTATAATTATTTAGGATCCCCCGACCTTGATGTGCAACCCAAGCCATGCTATCTCGCCTAACCTCCTTGTCACCATATGATCAATGATATTAGCTAGTGTCCAAAGTATTGACACGGCCGCTATAGGATAAAAATGAGTCGTAGCAAAATGGTTCTATTATATGATCCCCGTTGCTTCTTATCCTTGGAAATTCTGTTGGTGATGAGTCATGGTTGTGAGTGTATGCATGGTGGGTTCCGGGTGCAAGCTAGGGCATTGGTCGGTAGCACCCGGGGCACTATAAGGACCGGTCTGAGGGATCCGTTGCAATACACTTACGTACTAACCACAAGTCTAGTGGGTAAGTCCTAACTAAGGTATGGGTTGTTCCAAACCGAGGCCACCATTTGGAGATGGGTCAAGTTGCACCTGCGGGTGACTTGTACCAATGTGGCGCAAAAGGGGGTGCGACGTTAGCCGGGTTGCGGCCCGGCGCGCCGGCGAAACCTAGAGCGGGTGGTTATCGCTTGGAACATCTCATATTGAGGTTTTGGCACGAGTTCCCGTGAAATGGGTCATCTCGTTGGGATGAGTTCGTGCCTTGTGGGTACAGTAGTACATCTCTGATCAGAGTCTTAAATCTTTTCGAAAAGCCGAGCCCACGGTCAAGGGCGGGTTGCGTGACATCCCCCAGTTAGTTTACTTTGAATATGAATGTGCATGATGGATTGACATGTAAGGACCGTTGTGCGAGGAGGTAAAATGTACTCCTCGAGTTAGTTGATGTTGATGATGCTCATGTTTACTTTCCGCATGATTAAAATATGATTACACTAAATGCCATAACTGCAACTGCATTATTCTGCAATATTAGCCATTATCCTTCCTTGTTTATTATCCTGCATTATTATTTGCATTTGCGGTGGCTTGTTAAGTACTTTTTGTACTCATACCCATTGGACCCCACAGAGGATGCCTACTACGAAGACGGTCTGGAGTAGCAACCCAGTCGAGAAGAAAAATCCTGAAGAAGAAGTTCGTCATGCCGTTTTCTAATTATTTTACTTTACTGTTTTATTAAAACAATGATGTAATAAATATGGTCTGCGTACCATGGATATTGTCGTATATACGATGGTCGCATGATGAACCTCTTGTATTATTGTTTTTCTTATGAAATTCAATAATGTCTCGATTTGCTAAATCGGGGCGCTACAAGATGGTATCAGAGCCGACTCGACTGTAGGAAGCCAAACAGACCCGCCCAGCCATTAGCCATAAGAAATTATTTCTCGAAAATCTACTTCATAAACTTTGTTCCTCTCCTCACTTTTGTTCAACTTGCTGTTTTGTAGATGCCTGTCTACCAAGTCCACAGCTACTGCCGCCACTACGAGGGCTTCGTCCGGGAACTCCGCATGATGCTCACTTCCTCGGGTTCCTCTCCGAACCCGAATTTCAAGGAGTGTACCCCGACGAGTTCGCCGGGCCTTGTGACGTCTCCCTCACCGTCCACGGCTCCGGAGAACACCTGCCGCCCTACACCACCGCACTTGGAGGCCCGACTTTCGACGTCGCGTGCCAACGAGTCGCCCTCCAGGCCCTCATGGAGCTGAGGATGATCTACGACGATCGTCTTCAGAACTCGTCCTTCCGGCTCGTGCCGAAGCGCACTCCCGGAGCCCACCGTAGCATCTACCTCGGAGTTCACTCCGTGCGTGATCCGGTCATGGCTCGGCAGTCGCGTCTTCTACAGGCCATGGACGATCTCTACACTGAGGCAGTGCTCGACGCCGACGAGCACCATGAGGCGGTTGAGTTCCTTCGTGAAGAAACGAAGAACTTGATCCAGCAGAATGGCGAGTTGCAGCGCAAGATTATGCAGCTGCAGAAGGATATCGCGGAGATGGTTCCTCTTCTTCCAAGGAAGAAGAAGCCCATCCGTGAGCCCCTCCCTCGCCCCAAGAGGATCCCGCCACGACCCTCCCCCGCCAGGCCCTCTACCAGCGCCCCTCCTCCACGCCCCGGCCTCGTCTCCGACTCCATCATCGAGAATTTTCTCGAGCCCACCATCTCTCTGGAGCCGCGCACTCGTGGTTCCGAGAGCACGGAGACTGCCTCCGGTGGCGAGTAGGCGTTAGGAGACGCGAATTTAAATAAAAATCATGATTTTGTATGTGGTGCTGCCCACGACGAGTGTGTCATGGGTAGAATAAAAACTTGATTGCAATGAACAATTTATACCACTTGATATATTTATGTGCTTGAATCCTATATGTTATCTTTGGTTAAATTTTTGGTTCGTCATCTTTTGTTCTATCACTTTGTATATTCAGAAGATGGCCGATCACCAGAACACCGGCTCCAACAACGGAGCAGGAGGAAGCCGTGATGCGCCCGAGGGTGTTGTGCCCAACTGGGGTGCAACGGGCCCGCGTCAATCCGGGTCGCCTTCCGCCAACCACCCCACCTTGGCGGAGATGATGGCGAATCAGAACCACCTGATCACCGCCCTCCTCACCCAAATGCAGCACCAACAGGCTCAGTTGGACCGTCTGCAGAACGGGGAGCCCGCCCCTCGCGCACCAGCACCCGCACCCGCCCCGCAACTCTCCGAGTTTTTGCGCGTGCGCCCGCCCATCTTTTCGAGCACCACCAACCCGATGGAGGCCGGAGATTGGCTTCGCACCATCGGAAAGAAGCTCGACCTCCTCCCATGCACCGACCGGGAGCGAGTGGCCTTCGCCACTCACCAGCTCCAGGGTCCCGCCGCGGAATGGTGGGACAACTACCGTGAGTCCCAGCCAGAAGGCCACGTGGTGACTTAGGCGGAGTTCACCATCGCCTTTCGTGCCGCCCACATCCCCGCCGGTGTCATCGCGGTCAAGCAGCAGGAGTTCCGCGACCTGCAACAAGGCAACAGGACTGTCATGGAGTACCTCCATGAGTTCAACCGCCTCGCCCGCTACGCACCGGAGGAAGTGCGCACCGACGCCCTCCGCCAAGCCAAGTTCCTCAGGGGACTTAAGGATGAGCTGTCCATCCAGCTCGTCGCCGCCGACTTCGCCGACTTCCAGCGGCTGGTCAACAAAGCGCTTATCCAAGAGACTGAGCAGAACAAGCTGGACCTCAAGAAGAGGAAGATGATCGCCTTCAAGCATCAGCAGGCGAACTCTCAGAGGCCCCGCTTCGTCCCTCCGCCACCAGCGCCTGCCTACCATCCTCGGCCCGCCTACAGGCCACCTCACGCAGCCGGTGGATCCAACGCCGGGCATCCTCGCCCCGCTCCACCAGCTCCGGCCGCTCAGCCGACACTAGCCGCCAAGGCCCCGATCTTGAAGGATCGCCAAGGAAGGCCGGTCGTCTGCTTCAACTGCCGCAAGGAAGGGCACTATTCGCATCAGTGTCCTAACCCCAAGCAGACCCAAGGCGCAGCACCCAACCAGGCGGTTCGCGCCCGCGTCAACCACATCAGCGCGGAGGAAGCTCAGGAGGCTCCTGAAGTCGTGCTCGGTACGTTTACTGTGAATTCCGTACCGGCCGTCATATTATTTGACTCTGGAGCAACCCACTCCTTCATCTCAGAAAAATTTGTGAAAACGAACAAACTGGACGTGCTCCCTCTACCCATTCCCATGGTGATTGCCACCCCCGGCAATAGGACCTCAGCCCGCTTATACAGCCCTAAGGTTCAACTTGACATCCAAGGAGTGCTGTTTCGGGCCGAGCCTGTCCTCATCTAATGCACCGGACTCGACCTTATACTAGGGATGGATTGGTTGATGAAGCACAAGGGAGTGATCGACTGTGCCAACAAGTCCGTCATGGTGACCAATCCTGAAGGCGTAACCGTCACCTTTCGGATGACCAGTCGCAAACCACTCGGAGCATCCCTTCGCTCGATAGCTCTTGAAGAGGTGCCTATAGTCAAGGAGTTTGCGGATGTCTTCCCTGAAGATCTACCCGGAATGCCTCCCAAGCGGGACATCGAATTCAGAATCGAACTTGTTCCCGGGACCACTCCAATCTCCAAGCGCCCGTACCGGATGGCCGCCAATGAACTAGCCGAAGTCAAGAGCAACATCGAAGACCTAGAGCAGAAAGGTTACATCCGACCGAGTACCTCACCCTAGGGTGCACCGGTTATTTTGCCATGAAGAAGGACAAGACCAAGAGGATGTGCGTGGACTATAGAGCCTTGAACGACGTAACCATCAAGAACAAATACCCATTGCCTCGGATCGACGACCTGTTCGATCAGCTGAAAGGATCCTCGGTGTTTTCCAAGATTGACCTCAGGTCAGGTTATCACCAGTTGAGGATCAGGGAAGAAGATATACCCAAGACTGCCTTCACCTCCCGCTATGGACTCTACGAGTACACCGTGATGTCGTTCGGACTCACGAATGCCCCGGCCTTTTTCATGAACATGATGAACAATGTATTCATGGAGTTCATGGACAAGTTCATCGTGGTATTCATCGACGATATCCTCGTTTACTCCAAGACCAAGGAAGAACACGAGACTCACCTCCGTCTGACCCTCGGAAAGCTAAGGGAGCAACAACTGTACGCCAAATACAGCAAATGCGAATTTTGGTCGTCTGAGGTGAAGTTCCTCGGCCATGTTATATCTGCCGGAGGAATAGCAGTGGACCCAACCACCGTGGAAGCGGTAACCAACTGGCTACAGCCAACGACCGTGACCGAGATCCGGAGTTTTCTCGGATTGGCCGGATACTACCGCCGGTTCATCGAGAACTTTTCCAAGATCGCCAAGCCTATGACCAGACTTCTGCAGAAGGAAGTAAAGTTCGAATGGACCCCCGACTGCGAAGAAAGCTTCCAGACCCTCAAGAAGAAGCTAGTATCAGCTCCCATTCTGACTCTGCCAGACATCCGGAAAGACTTCCACGTCTACTGTGATGCCTCTCGTCAAGGATTGGGATGCGTCTTAATGCAAGAAGGGAAGGTGATATCCTACGCCTCCCGACAGTTGAGACCGCATGAGCTGAACTACCCAACCCATGACCTGGAACTAGCAGCCGTGGTTCATGCCTTGAAGATATGGAGACATTACCTTGTGGGAAACCGGTGTGAGGTCTTCACCGACCACAAGAGCCTCAAGTACATATTCACCCAACCAGATCTGAACCTCAGGCAAAGGAGATGGTTGGAACTGATCAAGGATTACGACTTGGGCATCCATTACCATCCGGGCAAAGCGAATGTGGTGGCAGACGCCCTTAGTCGAAAAGGGTACTGCAATGCCATCATGATTCAGGACCAAGCTCCTTTACTTTACAAGGAGATGGAAAGGCTAAACCTAGGGATCACCACTCGAGAGTACCTCGCTGCCTTGGAGTCCCGGCCCGTCTTAATAGACCAGATCCGAGAAGGGCAGAAGGAAGATCAGGACATACTGGAGATCCAGCAGAACATGAGAAAGGGTAAAGCCCCCGGATTTTCCGAGGATGAGCATGGTACCATCTGGTTCGGAAACCGGATCTGTGTACCCGACAAACCAGAGTTGAAGACCCTCATCCTTCAAGAAGCCCATGATACATTATACTCCATTCATCCCGGGAGTACAAAGATGTATCAAGACCTGAAGGAAAAATATTGGTGGGTCAGCATGAAGAGGGAAATAGCTGAGTATGTGGCCAAGTGCGACACATGCCGGCGAGTCAAGGCAGAACACCAGAGACCTGCCGGACTGCTTCAACCTCTCAAGGTCCCTGAATGGAAGTGGGAAGAAATAGGAATGGACTTCATCACGGGACTGCCCAAGACCCGAGCTGGTCATGATTCTATCTGGGTGATCGTCGATCGACTCACCAAGGTAGCTCACTTCGTCCCGGTCAAGACAACTTACACCGTCGCCAAGTTGGCTGAGTTGTATATGACCCGGATCGTGTGCCTTCACGGAGTTCCTAAGAAGATTGTATCTGACCGCGGGAGTCAGTTTACCTCCAAGTTTTGGAAGAACCTTCAAGAGGAACTAGGCACCCGGCTGAACTTTAGCACCGCCTATCATCCACAGACCGACGGTCAAACCGAAAGGGTCAACCAGATATTGGAGGATATGCTTAGAGCTTGTGCTCTAGACTTTGGCGGAATGTGGGACAAGAACTTACCCTATGCAGAGTTCTCCTACAACAACAGCTATCAAGCCAGCCTTCAAATGTCCCCGTTCGAAGCACTCTATGGGCGTAAGTGCAGAACGCCGTTGCTCTGGGATCAAACCGGAGAGTCACAACTGTTTGGGACTGACTTATTGAGAGAAGCTGAAGAGAAGGTTAAGATCATAAGAGACCGATTGAAGGCAGCCCAATCCAGGCAAAAGAGCTATGCCGACAACCGTCGAAGGGACCTAGCCTTTGAGGAGGGCGATTATGTCTACCTCCGAGTCACTCCCCTCCGTGGCACTCAAAGGTTCAACATGAAAGGCAAACTAGCACCCCGCTACGTCGGACCTTTCCAGATCCTCCGACGACAAGGAGAAGTGGCATATCAACTCGAACTGCCCCCATCCTTGGCAGGCGTTCATGATGTGTTCCATGTCTCTCAGCTGAAGAAGTGCCTCCGTGTTCCCACCGAGCAAGCCGACCTTCAGCAGCTTAATGTCCAAGAAGACTTGACCTACATAGAGAGACCCATCAAGATCTTGGAAACCAAGGATAGAGTCACCCGAAGTCGAGTTGTCCGCTTCTGCAAAGTCCAATGGAACAACCATCCCGCCGAAGAAGCCACTTGGGAAAAAGAAGACGAGCTAAAAGCCCAATACCCCGAGTTATTCGAGTAACGTTCCAATCTCGAGGACGAGATTCTTGTAAGGGGGATAGGTTTGTAACACCCCAAATTTTCAAAACAATAAAAATATTATTAAATTCAATTTCTTGGAATTACTATTTCTGAAAATACTTTTAATTCCCTTTTATACCCTTTTGAACTACAACATAGAGTAGATGGCCAAACTAGGAGGTGAAAATTTTTGTATAAGATCCCAAGACCAAACTATATTTTTGAGAATTTTTATAAATTTTTACCAACCTTGGAAGTAGCCCTAATATTTTAATCTATTTTCTGGAATTATTTTTATTCAGAAATGTATTAGAACAGTATTGGGCTCCCCTCCCTCCCTTCTCTCTCTCCCGGCCGGCCCAGCCCACTCCACCCGCGCTCTCAGACTGACAACCCGGTCCCACCTGTCGGCGCCGAATCCCTCCCCTCGCGCGCGAACCCGACACTCCGGCCCCACCCGTCAGTCGCCACCCTCACCCGCTCGCGCCCGCTGGCCAGTGGCCCCCTGCCTGTCAGACCCATCGTCTACCTCCCACCTCCGCCCCCAAATCCCACCGGCCGACGACCCCGCCTCGGATCCGCCTCGCTGGCCCCTCCCGCTTTAAATTGGCGCCATTAAACAGCCCCCCCGCGCTCGGCCGACCGTTTCCCCGCTTAAATCCTCGCGTTTACGCCACGGGATCGCCGCTACGCGTGCATGGCCGAGCCATCGCCGGCGAGTAAAAGCTCTCCCCCGGTTTCCTTGCATGCGAGCCCCCTCCGACGCCTTATTTAAACCCCCCTGCCTCCGCCGCGTTCGGTTCACGCACCCATTCGCACTTAGACCCAACAGAACGCCCGCACATCGCCTGTTAGCGCCATCCCTCTGGTTCGTCTCCGGCCACCGCCCGCCGTCGCACCGGACCACCTCTACCCGTGCCTCCGCCACCAACTGTGACCGCAAGAACGACCCCGACCTCGGCCACCCCTCCGCCGACGTCGAACCCCGCCGGAACACCATCGCCGACGAGAAGCCCGAACCACTCCGACGTCTACCCTCGCCGCCGACCGCGCTCCGTCGACCCCTCGTCTCGCCTAAGGTACCGTCGTGACCGCCGTAGTGCCCTCTTTCCATTTCTAGGCTCAGCTAGGGTCGCCGTCGCTCGCCGTGGCCACTGGCCCGCTCGCCGTCATCGGAGAAGACGACCGGCACGGGTCGAGTACCCGTGCCATGTCGGATTCGATCCACGCCGTGCGATCTGGATCCGACGGTGACGATTAATCCCCGCGTGCGGTTTAATCTGATCCGTCAGATCTCGGCGAAGGGGTACGTTTTAATCTCGTGCGTCCGTTAGTTTTAAAACCCCGCGTTTAATCTCGCGCGTCCACGTGGTACCCCTTCGAACGTTTTAATCCTGTCCGTCCGTAGTCACTTACGCGCCCCGCCTCGCCCTCGCGCGTCGGATCTGGATCCGACGGTCCAGATCAACCCGGCGCACGCGCACAGTGCGCGGGTTCACCGTGGGCCTGGCTCACCGTGGACCCGAGGGTTTTAAAATTTGAAAATGAATTTCAGAAATACCTTTAAACTTGTAAAATTCATATCTGGCGCATTTGGACTCTAAAAATTACCATTCCAATTTCAGAAAATTCATAAAATTATTCTCTACATGTTTATGCAATAAAAACAGTAGGTTTACTTTGACTTTTTCATGTTTATTCAAATAATTATTCAAATGCCCTTAGGATTAAAATATGGATTCAAATATTTAAACTTCAGAAAAATTTATATTAATTCCTTTCTGTCCATTCACTGAAAACCACCAAATTGACATGAACTTTTCATTTCACACTTATTTGAGAATTTAATATGACAATAATCACATTTAAACCTCCTTTCTAAAGAAAAGACAACTATTTAATTCCTTTAGAATTTATTTATAAAATAAACCACAGAACCTTAACCATTGGATTTATTTTATTTATAATCCAACTAACTTTAGCTTATGTGTTCATAATGTAATGTTATATTGTTTGATCGAATGTGTTCTTTTTATTTTACTTTATATTAAAAAGACTACGACGTCGCCGAGGAGCCGGAGTACTTCCCCGAAGTCCCTCCCTCTCCCTTTGCTGAACAAGGCAAGTCACCAAACCATTCTTTTGAACATATTGAACCCATGTTTGAATTGACTATCGCTAAAATACATAGGTTATATATGCATTAGTCAAATGAACCCTTACATTATATTATTTAGGATCCCCCGACCTTGATGTGCAACCCAAGCCATGCTATCTCGCCTAACCTCCTTGTCACCATATGATCAATGATATTAGCTAGTGTCCAAAGTATTGACACGGCCGCTATAGGATAAAAATGAGTCGTAGCAAAATGGTTCTATTATATGATCCCCGTTGCTTCTTATCCTTGGAAATTCTGTTGGTGATGAGTCATGGTTGTGAGTGTATGCATGGTGGGTTCTGGGTGCAAGCTAGGGCATTGGTCGGTAGCACCCGGGGCACTATAAGGACCGGTCTGAGGGATCCGTTGCAATACACTTACGTACTAACCACAAGTCTAGTGGGTAAGTCCTAACTAAGGTATGGGTTGTTCCAAACCGAGGCCACCATTTGGAGATGGGTCAAGTTGCACCTGCGGGTGACTTGTACCAATGTGGCGCAAAAGGGGGTGCGACGTTAGCCGGGATGCGGCCCGGCGCGCCGGCGAAACCTAGATCGGGTGGTTATCGCTTGGAACATCTCATATTGAGGTTTTGGCACGAGTTCCCGTGAAATGGGTCATCTCGTTGGGATGAGTGCGTGCCTTGTGGGTACAGTAGTACATCTCTGATCAGAGTCTTAAATCTTTTCGAAAAGCCGAGCCCACGGTCAAGGGCGGGTTGCGTGACATCCCCCAGTTAGTTTACTTTGAATATGAATGTGCATGATGGATTGACATGTAAGGACCGTTGTGCGAGGAGGTAAAACGTACTCCTCGAGTTAGTTGATGTTGATGATGCTCATGTTTACTTTCCGCATGATTAAAATATGATTACACTAAATGCCATAACTGCAACTGCATTATTCTGCAATATTAGCCATTATCCTTCCTTGTTTATTATCCTGCATTATTATTTGCATTTGCGGTGGCTTGTTGAGTACTTTTTGTACTCATACCCGTTGGACCCCACAGAGGATGCCTACTACGAAGACGGTCTGGAGTAGCAACCCAGTCGAGAAGAAAAATCCTGAAGAAGAAGTTCGTCATGCCGTTTTCTAATTATTTTACTTTACTGTTTTATTAAAACAATGATGTAATAAATATGGTCTGCGTACCATGGATATTGTCGTATATACGATGGTCGCATGATGAACCTCTTGTATTATTGTTTTTCTTATGAAATTCAATAATGTCTCGATTTGCTAAATCGGGGCGCTACACCGCCCTCCGGGAGCCAAGTCCGGAGGCCGCACTCCGGAGCCAGGTCTGGAGGCCGCCCTCCGGGAGCCAAGTCCGGAGGCCGCCCTCCGGGAGCCCAGTCTGGAGGCCGCCCTCCGGGAGCCAAGTCCGGAGGCCGCCCTCCGGAGTCAAGACCGGAGGCCGCCCTCCAGGAGCCCAGTCCGGAGGCCGCCCTCCGGGAGCCCAGTCCGGAGGCCACCCTCCGGAGTCAAGTCCGGAGGCCGGCCTCCAGGAGCCCAGTCCGGAGGCCGCCCTCCAAGAGCCCAGTCCGGAGGCCGCCCTCCAGGAGCCCAGTCCGGAGGCCGCCTTCCGGGAGCCCAGTTCGGAGGCCGCCTTCCGGGAGCCCAGTTCGGAGGCCGCCTTCCGGAGCATGCTTCGAAGCCCCCCTCCGGGGTACACTTCGAAGCCTTCTCCCCAGCCTCCGCCTTCGGTGTGTCTTTTAGCTGGTCAAAGCCTGGCATAGCCTGACACGTCTGTAAAGCTGTAAAGTTGTCTGGTACTTTTGTACAGTAGCTAGCTCCCTTTCCCCGTCTACCCCTATAAGCCTAGGGGCTTGTATAGGGTATCTTAGTCTTTTCCTTAAGGCCTGCGTGCCTATAAAAGCAGGGCCAAGTCCTTGTAGCAGGACACACGCTCCAGGGGGCCAAGAAACCCTGGAAATATTACTCCATTCTGGGGCATACCATGCCAAATCCACCACAACTGGACGTAGGGTTATTATCTCTCAGGAGAGGCCCGAACCAGTATAAACCATTCTCTCCTTCTGTTAGAACGCATCGAGGTTCATTCTCCACATCACACTCCTCCGCATAAAAACGTGCTGGAACTAACACAATTGTCCCAACAGTTGGCGCCGTCCGTGGGGACCTTAGACCTAGAAGCTAAGTTCTCTACCACTGTCTGCAACCCGAAGTATGCCTGAGGGGGGAGCTTCGAAGCTTTCTTGCTTCGCGCACCCTCCGGCAAGGGGATTCGGGTGCAGCTCGAAGGCCACCGTCGCCTTCCCCCATCCTCCACATACCGGAGCTCACTCTCCGGCAAGGGGCTCCGCTCCACGTTTCGAAGGCTGTCAAAGCCCCAAGGGCTACAAGGTATGTACGGCCCGAAGCCTTACTTCGATGCACCAACCTGCAATTACATTAATATAATTCGAAGCCCTGCTTCGCCTTAAAACCGAAGCCCTGCTTCGCCTTTGAAGGCAAAATTTTCCTCCATCTTATTGAAAAACCGAAGCCATGCTTCGCCTTGCCAAAAACCGAAGCCATGCTTCGCCTTGCCAAAAAACCGAAGCCACGCTTCGCCTTGTCAAAAACTTGAAACCTCGCTTCACTTTGTTTAAAATACGAAGCCTTGCTTCGCTTTATAAAATCCGGAGTACCCCTCCAAAGGCTACACAGTGCCCCCGGGCCCGTAGCAGTGGGCTAAAAGGACTCCGGGCCACTGGCCCGGCGCGTCGAGGGATCCCGGGCTCCGCACCCGAAGCATCCCAGGGTCGAAGGTGACCCAGAGCCGAAGGTGGCTCAGAGTCGAAGGTGGCTCACATTATCACAGGTTCGGTGAATCCACACCAACTATCCTTCTCATTACAGGACCAAGTTCCGAAGCCTTGCTTCATTATCCTTACGCGCTCCAAAGCCTGGCTTCGCGTGCTCATATACTATACGCCTAAGCGTCTCAAAGTCATACTTCGCTAAAATCTAAGTGCGTTTCGGAGCCTCGCTCGTGCATAGCATCCAAATCCTAGCATGCCAAAGCATGCCTCGCTAAGCTTGGTTGTGCCGAAGCCTTGCTTCGCACAGAGTTAGCACGTTCGAAGCCCAAAAGAGGCCTTCGCTCAGTGAAATTCCGAGCAGCCGAAGCCTTGCTTCGCACCAAATTAAAGCATTCGAAGCCCAAAGAGGCCTTCGCTTAAATAAAGTTTCATGCGTCGAAGCCACCGAGAGGCGCACCCTTCGCATCTTTTATTTCTTGCCCGCACCAGCAACTGCTAAGTCCCTAGCTGCCATGAGCAAAGGGGGGAAGCATGTATGCGAGGTGTGCGAAAGTAATACGCAGTACGAGCGTGACAAGCTAAAACGTTCGAAGCCAAACAATGCGAACCATACAGACGAAGTATGCAAATATAACAAACTCCATTCATTGTATATTGAGAAGTGTGTTACAAACATACTTCGAAAGCAAACTACGTATAGTCTGTATCTAAACCTAAGAAGAACCGTGTGCGAGGCCCCAACCCTCGCTTGCCCCTTTTTCGGCCAGGGCCACCTCGGCTGGACGTTGCCTCGTCGGAGCCCGCTCTCCTCGCGAACGGCCCGTCCAGGCTCCGAAGCCCGTAGGCTTCGTCTTCCACTTTGCAGGTCGCTCCAAGTTAGCGAAGCAGGCGGTGTCGTATTGAAGGCAGAAAAATCTAGGGCTTCGTCGCTTGCTAAGGCCGTTCGCGAAGGCAAAGACAAAGGGCTCTGAAGGGACTCCGTCTTCACAGCGGCTAGTAAATCCTGAGCTACTTCGGAGATGGCTTCGCCGTTAGGCCCCCTCGGAAGCTTAAACCGAGGGGGGCCTTCGGACCTAGCTACTTCGAGGATCGCCCATAGCTGTTGAAGCTCTTCGGAGTCCTCGAGGACTTCCGAGGTCTACACTCAGGAGTTGAGCCTGGGCAGGTATAAAGAACCCCCACATTCATATTAATAAGCTGATAGAGTTTTTACAAGCTTGCAGCTAAGTATTACAAAAGGCCTAAGGAGATCTACACCTTCGGAGGCGGGGGTGTCGAAGTCGAAGGCTGATCAGGCGCAGCAGGCGCTTTGGCTCGGCAGTGTCGAAGGGCCTTCTAGGAGGTCGAGGACTGCTTCGCAGCCTTGCTCCTTCCAGGGTTCCTGCAGCCAGCCGCCAGGCTCCGCGAACTTCGGCCGGAGGCGTCACCAAGTGCGGACCCCCGAAAGCCACTGGGGTCACGGAGGTTGCCGCTCGAAGGTGGTCACACCCCGCGGCATGGAGCATCTGCAACACCCCTTGGCCCGCAACTCGACCGGCCATGAGAGCGAAGCCCGTCAGCGCTTCGTCCACTATCGAAGCCGCAGTCTTCAAGAAATCGGCGCGGTCCCCAATCGGGTCCTGCTCGCCAAAGTCCGGAGCCCGACACTCGGTCCCTATTTTCTCAAGGACCTCGGTCAGGCTCTGGGTGGCTTCGCCAAGATTGGCCATGACGAAGCTCTCAAGATCCTGAGCCCGTTGGCGGAGCTCCTCGTTTTCCTTCGCCTGTCGGGCCTCGGCATCCTTCGAAGCCTGGAGCTCCGCGCGGAGCCAAGCCGTCTCCGAGGCCAAGGCCTCCTTAGCTTCCTTGCCTCAGCAGCCGAAGCCTCGGCCCGCCTCCGCTTCTCGGCTTCCTCCGAGACCTCGCGGCGAAGGGCCTCCTTCTCCCCTGCGAGGCGCTCCATCCAGCCTGTCGGCAGCAGTCGAAGCTGCTGCGTTCAGTGCGAAGGCCTGCAGAGATTCAAGAAATCATAAGTACCAACAAAAGGCTAACATATAGTTCGAGGCTGCAAGGGGCTTCGCTCACCCACATGAGGACTTCGTTTGAGCTGACAAAGAGAATCCGTGGGGTCTAGGTGGCTAAGTTGGGCCACCAAGTCCCCCCCCCCCTCCGCAGAGGCACAAGCCTCGCGGAAAACGTGGATCGCCGCAGCCGTAACGCCCCCCTCGGTTTGAAAGGGTGAATCACGGCCACGGTGGCCTCCGCGGGCTTCGGCGAGGCGGGGCTCAAGCCCACCACGTCCACATCTTCTTCGCCTCGAGGGACCTCGCGGCCTCTGCTGCCTTCGTCGTCGGACGAAGTACTCTCGGACTACGAATCATTGCCGCTGCTACTGCTGCTGCCGCTGCTGCTCGAAGCTTCCGTGGGCTTCGCTTCGGCAGGCTTCGATCCACCTTCGCCTGCCGGCTTCGCCACAGTGGGCCTCGCATCATCTTCGTCCTTTGCAGGGAGCCAAGTCAAAATCCGCATATTGAAGAAAAGCATGCAAAAGAAAAAAGGGTTTACCATCGTCGGAGATCTCTTGGAAGGAGGGTGGGGCTAAGTGTGCCCTCCAGCTCCTTCGCTGCGAAGCTGGCGCATCCACCTCCGCACGCGAAGTTGGTTCCGCCGGGGCATTCGTGGTCTCCTTGGCGGCCGGAGTGTGCGCGTCGGCCTTGATGAGGACATCACTTCACATGATACACACATGGAGCCTCCACCTACAATTCAACTACAAGGACCAATCACACGCGCCCGTGCCCGTCGCTTGAACCATGAGGTTAATTCTTTCCTTAGCAACTATGTTAATATTTGTTTGGACGGGATGCTACTGAATACTAGCGATATTTTGTTGCTTAGGAACATGGGAGATGGAATAGAAGAATTGGAGTTGAAGACGGAGTCGCACGGATGATTTGAAGTCAAGAATTCGCTGGTTCGTACTACATCAACCACCCTGCACCAAAATGGGCATAACTTCCTCATACGAAGTCCGATTGGCTGCGTTCTTTGACTTTTTGGAGAGCTGAGGAGAAGACGGATCGTTTGCCGTTGGTTTCACCTCATTTGGAGTCTCGAGTCGTCCTGTGCATTTAAAACAGTCCTGCGTGACAGAACTGGGCCGTGTTGGCCCATAGTCTGAGTCTGTACGTCTTCTAGCCCACAGCCTGTGTCTGTTCGCCTTCCACAGGCCGCCTCCCTATATATTCTCACGCCAGCCGTCTCTAGGGTTAGGTTTTGCTTTGTTTGCATCTACACTGTTGTGTTTAGATCCCGCCTCTTGCACCGGACCGATTGGCTGCTGCATTGGCGTTTGTGAAACCTCACCTTATCATCGTTTGTCTGTGATTTGGAATTCGACTTGTATCCTTCCTGTTCTTGCTTGTGTTCTTGGGTTCGCTTGCAGGAATTAGCCTTCGTGGCGAGGTCAATCGCGTTCTGCGTGGTTGATAACCAACGGAGACAGGGGTGTAACGATTGCAAGGTTTTGATCCGCCGGACCAGAGCCTTGGATCGCCAACGTCGAGATTCTCCACCAACCCAAGTTTATCCTTTACCTAACGGAAGATCGGGACCACTCCCCCATCAGTTGGTATCAGAGCTCAGTTTTCGTGTTAGGTAATCTCGATCTGCTTTTGTTTTTACCCAGAGTCCAGAAAACCGCACCAAAAAAAAATTCCCCACCGAGAACCCCTTTGTGCCTTGCGATTTAATTTCAGTTTTAACTTTGTTGAGTTCGTGTTCTTGGTCGAGTCTTGTTGCTGGTTTAGTCATCCCTCTGTGTCGTTTGAGTAGTAGTTGTTCTTGTGTCTCAAAATTTCCCCACCGAAAAACCCCCCCTTCCGCAACCCTATTCGTTTTCCACATCGACTCTTTGTGACCCCCCTTCAGTAAAACAGGCATAACTTTTCGCTCGTTTGACAGAAAAATCTGAAATTTTTTGAGCGTGTTCCTGACACAATTTGGGGGAACTTGGTTAGGAAGATAAAGAAAAAAATTGGTCAAAGTTTTTGCTCGCCGGACAGCGAACTTGTTTGAATTTTTGTGAGCCACATCCCACCTCAGTTGTAGGTGCCAATTTTTGTGGTTGCATCTCTGGTCATCCCTGTTCAAAAAAACATAGAGTGAAAAAAAAGGGAGAAAAAAAATATATAAAAAAAAGAGAAGCGGTCCTGTTAGTTGCTTGTCCGAACTCTTGTCCGAACTCTTGTCCGATCTCTTGTCCGATCAGTGGCAGGCAGTGGCAGTTTCTGCTTGTCCAATCCCTTGTCCGAACTCTTGTCCGATCTCTTGTCCGATCTGCAGAGAGCCGAATTTGCCCTGTGTTGCTTCCATTTGAGTTTTGGGCACATAGTTTCCCTCTATTGCTTGAATTTTCACCTTGGGAGCACTAAGGCCAGCAACTTTGACGAGTACTAGGGAATACTTATTGAACTTGGTTTAACTGTTATTAATATTGCTATTCCTTGCTACTCACTTTGCCTTCCAAGCTACACCTTTCTCTTGGTCAGGACAGGTTCAATTCTTGCAATTGCACACCACCTCCACTTGGTTCATCACCTGTAGGCCGGTGACCTCACTGCGGCGTGGTAAGAACACTTGCAAGCGTGGGTAAGGTGCTTGACGGATTGCTTCCACCCCACACCCACCACCACACCTAGCTGTTTTCCATCAGGATTATTCTTTGTTGTTTTGTCTTTCACTAACATGGCAGATAACAGCGGTACCCCTCCATCTGATTTTAATGAATGTGTCTCACGACGTGCTCTACTAGAGTCTCAGCGGCAAACCCAACATTCCATCGAACGTCTCGCACGTACTGTGGCTGACCTAGTAGACCGGATGACTGCCTTGGAAACACGCCTGCCTGTCTGCACGAGCCTACAATGACCATGTTGAAGAGGAAGACGACCATATTGAAGAGGAAGATGACCTATCCTATGCTGGAAACAATGGCATTGGACTTGATGAGGCTGCACATCATCGTTTTCAGTTCAACCGTCAAGGTATGGACGGCCACCGCAACCGCCAACCGCGAGGTAACAATGACAACCGCAGGAACGATGATCCCTACTCCAAGGTAAAATTTTCAGTACCTCCTTTTGCTGGCACCTATGATCCAGATGCATATTTAGATTGGGAGATGTCAGTCGAACAAAAATTTAATGCTCACATGGTTCCTGCTATCCACCGCGTGCGCTTAGCTACTAGTGACTTCACTGGATATGCTCTTCTTTGGTGGACTGAAATAGTTCAGGTTGGCAATGAACCACAAAATTGGGATATGTTAAAACGGCAAATGCGTGGTAGATGGGTCCCTCCTTCATATAAACGTGATTTGAGAAAAAAATTGCAGCGCCTAAACCAAGGAAACAAATCGGTAGAGGAGTATTATCAGGAGTTGCAAATAGGTTGCATGCGTGCTGAAATTGAGGAGGACAATGAGGATAAAATGGCCCGTTTTATGGTGGTTTAAGACGTGAAATTCAGGATATCATTGATTATAAAGAATACAATACTATCACTCGTCTTTTCCACCTTGCTATGCTTGTAGAGAAAGAATTGCAGGGTCGCCAACAACCACAACGCAGCATGAGGACCAACATTGGTGGTGCTACTTCACGCTCAAGTGGGCAGCAGCATCGACCGCCACAACCACCACCTTCTCGACCGATGGCTACATCAGCACCTTATCCATCTACAGCCCAGGCTGAGAGCTCCAAGGCTGCAGCATCCAAGGCGCCAGCCAAGTCCACCTCCTCGGCGGCCTCTACTGCATGTTCTGCAGCGATCCAGTGTCACAGATGCAAAGGACTTGGCTACGTTATGAAGGACTGCCCTAGTCAGCGGGCCTATATTGCTACAGAAGACGGTGGTTACGTAAGTGCTAGTGATGTTGAAGATGAATCTGCACTTGCTGCTAACATTGCAGGAGATGATGATACATTCGACGATGACGCTGTTATTGCGCCGGATGCCTCTGCCGACCTTGAAGCACTTATTGTACAACGCGTCTTGAGCACTCACATGGAGCAGGACGACAAGGCACAACGGAACAATCTGTTTCAGACCTTCTTCGGCGTCAATGACCGTCGTGTACGTGTCATCATCGACAGTGGTAGTTGCAACAATTTGGTGAGCCACGACATGGTAACGAAGCTTCAACTTCCCACACGTGCGCATCCACACCCTTACCATGTGCAATGGTTCAACAATAGCGGTAAGGTCAAGGTAACACAAACTGCTCACATCAAATTTTCCATTGGTACATACTTCGGAGCTGCTGATTTTGATGTAGTACCAATGCAAGCATGTTCTCTGTTACTTGGTAGACCTTGGGAGTATGATACTGATGCTACATACCATGGTAGGAGCAATAAGTACACATTTATGTATAAAGGAAAGAAAGTTACATTGCTTCCTATGACTCCTGCTGAAATTGTAAAATTTGAACAAGAAAAAAATGCTAGGGATGCACAAAAGAGCAAACAACCTTCTGAAAATCAGCAAGTAGCTAAGACGCTTTTGAGGCAACAGAAAGGTAAAATTGCTTCTCCTTCTTCATCACAAGTTATTAATCTGAAAGGACATGTCATGCTTGCAACTAAAACTGACCTTGCTGAAATTTGTGATGATACTCCTTTGCTGTACGGCTTGATTTGCACAAACGTGTTGTTTTCACTTGCAAACATTCCTAGCTCTGTTCCTGTTGCAGTCACTGACCTTTTGCAGGAGTTTAACGATGTTTTTCCTGCTGAGATACCACCCGGGCTGCCACCGATACGCGGCATCGAGCACCAAATTGATTTAATCCCGGGGGTGTCTCTTTCCTAATCGTGCAGCGTACCGCACCAATCCGGAGGAGACAAAAGAAATTGAGCGCCAAGTACAGGACCTTCTTGATCGTGGGTACGTCCGTGAAAGCCTTAGTCCTTGTGCAGTACCCATTACTTTGGTACCTAAGAAAGATGGTAGTTGGCGCATGTGTGTTGATTGTCGTGCTATTAATAATATCACCATTCGATATCGACACCCTATTCCTAGATTGGATGACATGCTTGATGAGCTTAGTGGTGCCATTATCTTTTCTAGGATCGATCTCCGTAGTGGCTACCACCAAATTCGCATGAAACTAGGTGATGAATGGAAAACTGCTTTTAAAACAAAGTTTGGATTATATGAGTGGCTTGTCATGCCTTTTGGACTTACTAATGCACCTAGTACCTTCATGCGCTTGATGAATGAAGTCCTACGGCACTTTATAGGACGCTTTGTGGTTGTATACTTTGATGATATCTTGGTTTATAGCAAGTCTCTCACTGAACATGTTGAACACCTACGTGCTGTTTTTTCTGTCCTCCGTGAGGCTAGAATGTTTGGTAACCTTGAGAAGTGCACGTTTTGCACGGATCGAGTTGTGTTTCTTGGATATGTTGTCACTTCACAGGGTATTGAGGTTGACGCGGCAAAGGTAGAAGCAATCAACAGCTGGCCGCATCCCCAAACTATCAGACAGGTACGTAGTTTTCTTGGTCTTGCAGGTTTCTACCGGCGTTTTGTAAAAGATTTCAGCACCATAGCCGGTCCTTTGCATGAGTTGACCAAGAAGGGAGTTACTTTTACTTGGGAGCCAGCACATGAACAAGCTTTTACCACACTCAAAGAACGTCTTACACATGCACCTCTACTTCAGCTACCCGACTTCATTAAGCCTTTTGAGTTAGAATGTGATGCTAGTGGGTTTGGATTAGGAGGTGTGCTGCTGCAAGGAGGTAAACTCGTGGCCTATTTTAGTGAGAAATTACATGGCCCACAGTTGAACTATTCTACCTATGATAAGGAATTATATGCCTTAGTGCGTGTGCTAGAAACTTGGCAACATTACCTTTTGCCTAAGGAGTTTATTATTCATTCTGATCATGAAGCATTGAAGCATATACGTAGTCAAGCAAATCTGAATAAACGACATGATAAATGGGTAGAATTTATTGAAACTTTTCCATATATCATTAAGCATAAGAAAGGGAAAGATAATGTGATTGCCGATGCTTTATCTAGACGTTATACATTGCTTTCTCAACTTGATTATAAGATCTTTGTTTAGAAACATTGAAGGACATGTATGCTACTGATTTGGACTTCAAAGATGCTTTTGCAAATTGTACAAATGACCGTGCTTGGAACAAATATGTGCTGAATAATGGATATCTTTTTGTGCTAACAAGTTATGCGTGCCGGCTAGCTCTCTTCGCTTGTTGTTATTGCAGGAAGCACACGGTGGTGGTTTGATGGGTCATTTTGGATCAAAGAAAACCGAAGATGTGCTGTCCACACACTTCTATTGGCCTAGGATGAGACGAGATGTTGAGCGTTATGTGGCACGATGCACTACTTGCAATAAAGCTAAGTCCCGTCTAAACCCAAATGGTCTTTATATGCCTCTACCCATTCCTAGTGTACCTTGGGAGGATATTACTATGGATTTTGTGTTAGGATTACCTAGAACTAGGAGGGGGAGAGATAGTATTTTTGTGGTGGTAGATCGGTTCTCTAAAATGGCGCATTTTATACCTTGTCACAAGAGCGACGACGCTACAAATGTTGCTGATTTGTTTTTCAGAGAGGTCGTACGCTTGCATGGAGTGCCCAATACCATCGTTTCAGATCGTGATGCCAAATTCTTAAGTCATTTTTGGAGGATGTTGTGGCATAAGTTGGGGACGAAGCTGTTGTTTTCTACTACTTGTCACCCCCAAACGGATGGACAAACGGAGGTCGTCAACCGCACATTGTCCACCATGTTGAGGGCTGTTTTGAAGACCATCTTGAAGCTATGGGAAGCGTGTCTACCTCATATTGAGTTTGCATATAATAGGTCAGTACACTCCACTACTAAGGTAAGTCCGTTTCAAGTGGTCTATGGCTTTAATCCACGTGCTCCCATTGATTTGCTACCATTACCACCATCTAAAAAATTGAATTTTGATGCTACTACACGTGCTGAATTAGTACTTAAGATGCATGAAACTACTAAAGCAAACATAGAGAAAATGAATGAGAAATATCGTGCTTATGGTAGTAAGGGTAGAAAAGAGATAACATTTGAACCGGGTGATCTTGTTTGGTTGCACTTGCGCAAGGATCAGTTTTCCTGATTTACGAAAGTCTAAATTGATGCCCCGTGCTGATGGTCCTTTCCGTGTGCTTGAGAAGATAAATGACAATGCATATAAGCTTGAGTTGCCTGCAGCTTTTGGGGTTAGTCCCACATTTAACATTTCAGATTTAAAGCCCTATTTGGGAGATGATGATGAGCTTGAGTCGAGGACGACTCCAATTCAAGAGGGGGAGGATGATGAGGATATCACTTCACATGATACACACATGGAGCCTCCACCTACAATTCAACTACAAGGATCAATCACACGCGCCCGTGCCCGTCGCTTGAACCATGAGGTTAATTCTTTCCTTAGCAACTATGTTAATATTTGTTTGGACGGGATGCTACTGAATACTAGCGATATTTTGTAGATTAGGAACATGGGAGATGGAATAGAAGAATTGGAGTTGAAGACGGAGTCGCACGGATGATTTGAAGTCAAGAATTCGCTGGTTCGTACTACATCAACCACCCTGCACCAAAATGGGCATAACTTCCTCATACGAAGTCCGATTGGCGCGTTCTTTGACTTTTTGGAGAGCTGAGGAGAAGACGGATCGTTTGCCGTTTCACCTCATTTGGAGTCTCGAGTCGTCCTGTGCATTTAAAACAGTCCTGCGTGACAGAACTGGGCCGTGTTGGCCCATAGTCTGAGTCTGTACGTCTTCTAGCCCACAGCCTGTGTCTGTTCGCCTTCCACAGGCCGCCTCCCTATATATTCTCACGCCAGCCGCCTCTAGGGTTAGGTTTTGCTTTGTTTGCATCTACACTGTTGTGTTTAGATCCCGCCTCTTGCACCGGACCGATTGGTTGCTGCATTGGCATTTGTGAAACCTCACCTTATCATCGTTTGTTTGTGATTTGGCATTCGACTTGTATCCTTCCTGTTCTTGCTTGTGTTCTTGGGTTCGATTGCAGGAATTAGCCTTCGTGGCGAGGTCAATCGCGTTCTGTGTGGTTGATAACCAACGGAGACAGTGGTGTAACGATTGCAAGGTTTTGATCCGCCGAACCGGAGCCTTGGATCGCCAACGTCGAGATTCTCCACCAACCCAAGTTTATCCTTTACCTAACGGAAGATCGGGACCACTCCCCCATCAGGCCTTCGCCGTCGAAGGCCTCGCCGCTAGGGGCTTCGCTGCCTTCTTGGAGGTCGGAGTAGTTGAGGGCTTCACCGCAACCTCCCCCGAATTAGAAACTTCGGCCGCAGGGACCTCCGGCCGAGGTCCCGAAGCGTCCGCTTCGTTCTCGTCCCCCCTCTTCCTCTTGGCTCTGGCCGACGAGGTAGTCAGGTGGGTGAAGTCCGGCAGAGCAGGGAACCCTCCGAGGTCGAGCGCGGTCCATACCCTGTTCCAGCGCTCCCAGGACCCCACCAGTGCCAGGCGCTGGGTCTACTCCTCGGGGGTCGGAGTCCCGACGACTCGATCCGCCGCCGCGATGGCCTCCTCCGGGGTCCTCATTTCGAGGTCAGCTTCATGAAAGTTTGAGTTAGAAGTGAAAATCTACGAAGTATTAAAAGCAAAGAGATTGCGAAGCCTTACAGAAGCGGTCGAAGGCCAACTCGCTAAGTTCACCTCGACCCGAAGCCTGAAAGAGCCCCTCCGGCCAGGAGCGCGCGAGGGGACTGAGCCGGAGGGTGATGAACTCCTCCACGAGGTCCCCCATACTCATCCTCGCCGCCACTCTCCGGAGCAGCAAGATCCTCGAGCGAAGGATGTCTTCACTGGTCTTCACCACCCCTTCGCGCCGGTACAGGATGTGGGCGTTGGTACTCTGAAGAGGGGAGTTCGCACCGACGGAGGTGTAGAACCACTCTTGGTCCCACCTCGAGTACCACTTGTTGTTTACGGCCCTCGCCGGGAAGGCGTCTTGATACTCCTTCCGGAGCTGGAAGTTGGCGCTGCCGAAGGCCAGCGCCCTCTTGACGCGGTCTGTCCTCTCCCTCGGCTTCGGTTGGCAGTTGGCGTCATGGAGGGCGACGAAGACATCCGCGTGGCCCTCGCAGCCCTCGGCCCTCATGGCCCACTCGAAGACAGCTAACCTCGCCACTGCGTTGGGCGAAAGCTGAGGGAGCTCGAGGTTGTAAGCCTTGAGGACTTCGCTTAGCATCCCCACTGCAGGCAGTCCGAGGCCGGCTTCGAAGAAGGCCTCGAACACCACCACCTCGACAGCACGAGGCCTCGGCTCAGCCTCCGACTTCTCCGGGACCCGAAGCTGGATCTTCGCCGCGATCCTCCCTTCGCAGGCCCTCTGGACCGACTCCTCCGTGGAGATCGAGGCCCTCATCTCCAGGGTCTGCTCGAACTTGTCGGAGGGCGTCCGAAGGTCCCTCGGCCCCAGCCGCCTGGGCGGAGGCTTCGCCGCTGCAGCCGCTACCGCTTGCAGTTGGGCGGAGCTCGAGCTCGGGCCCAAAGCAAAAGACTTCGCCACGGCCTTCTTCGGCATCTCGGCTGACCTCCGGTGCGAAGGACTAGAAGCTGGCGAAGGGCTAAAACTAGTGAAGGAGGCTCTGCGCGAAGCTAGGAAGAAGAGGAGAGCGAAGGCTGTAAGGCAGTGAGAAGGAAGCGAATGAAAGTGTGCCGAAGCCGCACGCGGTAAACCCCTATTTATAGGCGCGGTAAGAATTTCAACCGTCGTGGGCCGAACCCACCGCCAGGTGGGCCTCCAGCGAAGGCGAATCGGCCTAGAGCAAGGTAACGGTAACTTTTCTGACCGTTGTGGAGCCGTTCGGACTCCCCGAGGTCGCTCTGGCAACTAGCGCGGGCATTTATTACCCCCGGGTATCGTGGTCACCTTCGGTCCAAGCTCCGAAGGCATGTTTTCTCTGAAGTTGTGTTTTCAGGTCATTTGTCCTAAGGGCGCGTGCACCCCTTCGTCCCGAAGGCCTACACGCGAGGGGCTACTGTTGGGGGAATATATTTCCCTTGAACAGGGGCCAAATGACGTCAGCCTCCGACAGCCTTCGGCCCAGAGCCCAGCACTGTCGGAGCCTGTTTTCTCTCTAAGTGTTGTTTTCAGGTCCCAAGGTGCCTTTCGGGGCCTGTAGCTCCGGAGCCCTCAGATCGGGGGTCCGGCTCGGAGCCCCCAGTTCGGGCCCACCCTCCGGGCGCAGGAAGCCGGAGGCCGCCCTCCGGGAGCCCAGTCCGGAGGCCACCCTCCGGAGTCAAGTCCGGAGGCTGCCCTCCGGGAGCCTAGTCCGGAGGCCGCCCTCCGGGAGCCCAGTCCAGAGGCCGCCCTCCGGGAGCCAAGTCCGGAGGCCGCCCTCCCGGAGCCCAGTCCGGAGGCCGCCCTCCGGGAGCCCAGTCCGGAGGCCGCCCTCCGGAGTCAAGTCTGGAGGCCGCCCTCCAGGAGCCCAGTCCGGAGGCCGCCCTTCGGGAGCCAAGTCCGGAGGCCGCCCTCCGGAGTCAAGTTCGGAGGCCGCCATCTAGGAGCCCAGTCCGGAGGCCGCCCTCTGGGAGCCCAGTCCGGAGGCCGCCCTTCGGGAGCCCAGTTCGGAGGCCGCCTTCCGGAGCATGCTTCGAAGCCCCCCTCCGGGGTACACTTCGAAGCCTTCTCCCCAGCCTCCGCCTTCGGTGTGTCTTTTAGCTGGTCAAAGCCTGGCATAGACAGACACGTCTGTAAAGCTGTAAAGTTGTCTGGTACTTTTTTACAGTAGCTAGCTCCCTTTCCCCGTCTACCCCTATAAGCCTAGGGGCTTGTAGAGGGTATCTTAGTCTTTTCCTTAAGGCCTGCGTGCCTATAAAAGCAGGGCCAAGTCCTTGTAGTAGGACACACGCTCCAGGGGCCAAGAAACCCTGGAAATATTGCTCCATTCTGGGGCATACCATGCCAAATCCACCACAACTGGACGTAGGGTTATTATCTCTCAGGAGAGGCCCGAACCAGTATAAACCCTTCTCTCCTTCTGTTAGAACCCATCGAGGTTCATTCTCCACATCACACTCCTCCGCATAAAAACCTGCTGGAACTAACACAATTGTTCCAACATGTGTGTGTATGCAATTCTCTAATAATGATCGCTTTCTCTTTAGTTGAGTCGGCCTGTTCTAGCCAAATCTGAACTTTCTTCTTATTGAGGTCAATGGTGTTCATGGGAAAGGGGTCTTTGTCCAGCTTCATCTTTGGACTAGGTTCTATTTTCAATCGTCCTTTCTCTATGGCCGATTGGACCTGTCGATGAAAAACATTGCAGTCGTTAGTATAATGTGAATGCGAATCATGCCACTTACAGTAGGGGCGCTTCTTTATCTCGTCGGCAGATGAAATGACTTGGACTTTAGGCAACCTGAGAAGCTAGTTCTTCAAGAGGAAAACAAATATTTTATCACACTTAGTTATATCAAACGAGTATTTGACTTCACTAAGCCGATTATTGGTGGGACACAGCCGTAGCTCAGAGCAAGTAATGGGTTTGCTCTTAGCGTTCCAAACCCATTCGGCCGCACACATGTCGGCTGAATCTTCTTCCTCCTTTGATTCTTCCTCGTCGGAGTGCTCCATTACATGGACTTCAGCCCTAGGCTTGTTAAACGTTTTAATAAACCTTTTATCCTTGGCTCGACCTTCCTGGACGAGAGCATGTTGCAAGACTTGGCTAAGTTCTAAAAAGTGTTTGTTGTCTAGTCTTTCTTTAATTTTAGAGCGCAATCCACTGATAGCTAGAACCGCCAAATCCCTTTCTGAAATATTAAGACTAAAACACCAGTTTCTGGTATCTCAAAAGTGCTTGACATACTCAGAGACGATCTCGCTAGATTTATGTCTAACCGATGTCAAGTGTGAAAGTCTAAGTTCTGTTTCACCCATATAAATGTAGTCGTGGAATTTCTGTTCTAATTCGGCCCACGTTGGCATAGAGTTCGGCGGGAGTGCCGAAAACCAATTGAAGGCGGTGCAAAATAGTGAGAGAGAAAATAGTCTAAGCTTTAAAGCGTCCGACCCACTAGCTTCTCCACACTGTGCTAAAAACTGACTGACATGCTCTAGTGTGGTTTTGTTACCCTCACCGTCGAACTTGGTGAATTCAGGGAATCTATAGCCGTGAGGGTAAGGTATCGTATCAAAATGGTCGGGGTACAGATTTCGGTAAACCCTAGCTCGACCCCTAGGTACGAAGCCGGTGCACTCCCTAAACAGTGCGTGGATCCGCTCCTCAATGTCAACCTAGCCTACTGCCTGCGCGCGTCTTTTATGTGGGGGTGCGACACGTGGTGGTATGTCGGCGTGTCAGCTGTGGGGTTCCTCCTCATGCGCTAGCACGAGATGTATGATGCGTTCAGGCCTATGCGCTTGTGCATGTGGCGCAGGTAGAGTGGGAAAAATTGGCGCTGTTGGGGGAGATAATCCCTGGAGTCAGCGGGGTGGGCCCCCCAGCCAGAGGGCCCAGGCTTGATGACGGAGGCCACCTTCCGGAGGAGCGTGGCCGGAGGTCACCTTCCGGAGGAGCGTGGCCGGAGGTCACCTTCCGGAGGAGCGTGGCCGGAGGTCACCTTCCGGAGGAGCAAAGCCGGAGGTCGCCCTTCGGCGTAGGGCACGGGAGCTCGTCCTCCGGAGGCTGAAGGCCCGGGGCTCTCGGCTGGCCCGGCGAGACGAGCCCAAAGAGAGTCTTGGCGGGAAAAGGACCAGGCGGTCGTGCGAAAGGACAGGATCGCGATCTTCTGAGCCGTGTCGGGCGGCGCAGAAAGCATCCGACACGGCCGATACGCTGTCAGAGTCGAATCTTCTTGTCTGTACTATGTACCTCTTTGTCTGTACTACCGGTCAGGGCTGGTCGGGTGGCCGTTGGCAGCCCGGAGGCGCTTAGTCCGCTGGGCGGGGCGCCCTATAAATACCCCCCACTACAGTTGTAACGGACAAGCTGACTAAGGCATTGAATACACTACTCTTGTTTTCCACTGAAACCTGCTGGTTCGATCCGTCGTCCCAACAGTTGGCGCCGTCCGTGGGGATCCTAGTCCGAAAAGCTAGTGTCCTCTACACCTATCCACCCAAAGCATGTCGAGCCGGAAGGGAGCGAGCACGGCCCCCCTACGCAGGTCGACCCGAACCGCTGGGGGCGAGCCCGCCCCAACCGCCGACCCCAATCCTTCAGCTCCCATCACCACCACCGTCGGAGCGGCGCCCCCAGCGGGCTCCACCCAGTTGCAAGAAGAGACGCCCGGAGCTCAAGGCACCGACGGCCTGCCCGAGCCGTCCTCCGCCAACCTGGCCGGGTCGCCGGGCGGGCCGCCGGAGCAGCATCTCCCAGGTGGACCCCCGGTAGTAGTGTCCCTTCAGACGGACTACGTCCGCTCGCGGGACCCCGACACAACTTCCGGGGGAAGCGGGAGCCAGGCCGATGCCCTGGCTGCCGAGAACGCCAGGCTAAAGGCGGAGCTGGCTTTGTGGCGTCAGGAAGCGTCGCTCCGGCCCCCGGCCCCCCCGGCAGCCTTCCGCGCCGCGAGAGCTGCGGTCACGGACCTGAGCGACGACGAGAACCCCCCGGAGGAGGAGAACGCATCATACGACGAGGACTCTCCCCTGCACCCAGACCTCCAGAAGGTGCGCTTCAGTTCGAGCTTCCGCGCCGCCAAGCTCCCCAAGTACTCCGGGGACTCCGACCCCGGCGAGTTCTCTCGCTCCTACGCTCTGGCAATAGAAGCGTCCGGGGGGAGCCGGGACGCCATGGCCAAATGCTTCCCTCTGGCGCTCGAAGGGATCACCCTTCGGTGGTTCTGGTCTCTCCGGCCAGGGACCATCCACTCGTGGGAGCAGCTGAAAAAGAAGTTCGTCAACAACTTCCAGGGGACCTTCGTGGCCCCCATGTCCACCGGGAGCCTTTTTCAAGTAAAGCAGCAACCCGGGGAGACACTGCGGCAGTACTCCCAGCGCTTTGCGCACACCAAAGCTCAGATCAAGGGGCTTTCGGCTTCCTCAGTCATCGACGCGGCCCGGGAAGGCGTCACCCACCCAGGTCTCCTCGACAAGCTCCACCGGAAGCCCATCTCTTCGGTGGCGCAGCTCATGACGTACTTCGAAGAGTACGCTCGGTCCGAGGAAGGCCAGATACGCCGACAGGCGATGGTAGTTCCTGTCCGGGCTCCGAACGCCCGAGCATACGAAGTGCCTCCGGAGCCCAGCCGGGGCCCACGTCGCGCCTCTGACTTCCGGCGCCCGGAGTCCGCTCGCCCGGACCTCGTTCATCAAGATTCTCGGCGGAACCGGAAGCACTTTCGGGGGGAAGTCCTTAGCATCACCCCTCAAGCGCCCGCCAAGCACCTGCACACGCCCGGCGGAAGTCGCCAGGCCGGGCCCAAGCCTCCACCCCGAGCACCTGCCAGGGGAACCTTTTACTGCAGCGTCCATGGCGAGAACCGGAGCCACGACACCGACTCCTGCCGCACCATCCTCGCTCTTCGCAGTGACTACCTCGAGCGCCAGTTCGGTCGCGGTTCCTCCGACCGGGGGCATTCTGCCCCTCAGCCAGACCCGGTCCAAATAGTCGGGCGTCAGGAAGAACCGGAGGCCGTGACCCCAGCCGAGGGATTCGGCGGAGTCCCGGCCCTCACACTCGAAGCCGCTCCAGACCGTGGCAAGCGCGTGGTCCTTCCCATATCCGGAGGAGGAGCCCTCGGAGCGCTGTCCAAGCGGCAGCGTCGGGATTACGTTCGGGAAGTCGGGCACATCGGCACGTCCAGCCCTTCGATCCTCCCGGAATGGTCTCACGTCCCCATCAGCTTCACCGCCGAAGATGCCGCCGGCGTCAAATTTCCGCACGCCGACCCACTCGTCATTTCGGCAGACATTGCTGGGGCCGAGGTGCGTCGCATTTTAGTCGACGGAGGAAGTTCCGCTGATATCATCTTCGTGCAGGCCTTTGACCAACTGTGCTTGTCGCGCAAGCACCTCCTGCCAGCCTCGCGACCACTCCAAGGCTTCTCGGGCCCTCCGCTCGACGCTCTGGGCCAGGTCTTATTGGAAGTGACGTTCGGCACCGCGCCCCTCCAGCGTCGCGAGGAAATCCTGTTCGACGTCGTCGACGCTCCATACGCCTACAACGCCATCTTCGGCCGAGGGATGCTCAACCGCTTCGGCGCCATCGCTCACCACAACTACCTCTGCCTCAAGATGCCGACTCCCGGAGGGGTGTTGTCTGTGCTGGGCGACCAAGCCGCAGCCCGCCGGGTCGAGTACGGCCATGCGGCGCCACTGGAGCCACGGCAGGTCCACAGTGTCCGTGAAGGCGCTGACGACGCCAACCTCCCACTGGAGGCCAGCCCCGTGCAGAAAGGGCGCCCCGCCAAACCCCTCCCAGAAGGCGAAGTCATCACCAAGACCCTGACTTACGGGGGGAAAGAGTACTCGATCAAGTTCGGAGGGGGCCTGGAGCCAGAATTATCAGCGCAGCTCGAGGCCATCGTCCGCAACAACCTCGACATCTTCGCATGGTCGGACGAAGACATTACTGGCGTCGACCGGACCATCATCGAGCACTCCCTGGCAGTTGATCCGAAGGCACGACCAGTCCGCCAGGGGCTTCGGAGGCTGTCCGCCGAGCGGGCTGAGCTCGCCAAGGCCGAGACCGACAAGCTGCTCCGCGCCGGGGTCATCAGGGAAGTGAGTCACACCGACTGGTTGTCCAACCCTGTGTTTGTCCAGAAGAAAACATCTGGCAAATGGCGCATGTGTATCGACTTTACTTCTTTGAATAAAGCTTGCCCCCGTGATCCCTACCCGCTGCCTCGTATTGATCAGCTAGTAGATTCCACAGCCGGAGCCGAGCTCCTCAGCTTCCTCGACGCATATTCCGGTTATCATCAGATCTGGCTCAAGCCTGAAGACCAAGTGAAGACCAGCTTCGTCACCCCGGCCGGAGTGTTCTGCTACCTCCGGATGCCCTTCGGCCTCCGTAACGCCGGAGCAACCTTTTCAAGGTTAATCTCAAAGGCCCTCGGTCATCAGCTCGGGCGGAACGTGGAAGCTTACATGGACGACATCGTCATCAAGACTGCCTCTGCAAGTCAGCATGGGTCCGACATAGCCGAAACCTTCGACAGCCTTCGGCGGTGTGGGATCCGGCTTAACCCTGACAAGTGCGTCTTCGGAGCACGCGCAGGGAAGCTGCTTGGGTACCTCGTCTCCAGCCGCGGCATCGAAGCAAGTCCAACGCAAGTTCAAGCATTGCAGAACATGGCACCACCTCAGAACCTGCGGCAGGCGCAGAAGTTGGCCGGACGATTGGCCGCCCTGGGGCGTTTTCTCGCCAAATCAGCAGAGCCAAGTTTGCCCATCTTCAAGGTGCTTCGAGGTTCCAAGCATTTCGAATGGACCCCCGAGTGCCAAGATTGTTTCCAGCAAATCAAGGATTATCTCTCCGGCCTCGTGGCCCTCGCCACACCGCGGGCCGGCAATCCCTTGCTGGTTTACCTCACCGCCTCCAGCACCGCCGCAAGCGCGGCCTTGGTTCAGGAGGAAGAGTGCGGTGGGAAGCTAGTTCAGCGGCCCGTCTACTTCGTCTCCGAGGTTCTCGCCGACGCCAAGGCCAGATACTCCGAGTTAGAAAAGGTGGCTTATGCCCTCGTCATGGCCTCCCGAAAGCTCCGGCACTACTTCTTGGCCCACGACATCATCATTCCAACAGCCTATCCGTTGGGCGACATGTTCAGAAACAAAGACGCCACTGGTCGCATCGGGAAGTGGGCGGTAGAGCTGGCCCCGTTCGGGATCTCCTTCGTTGCCCGGACGGCCATTAAATCCCAGATTCTCGCTGACTTCGTCGCAGAGTGGACGTGGGCCCGAGAGCCCGCGAGCGCCAGCACAGGCGAAGAGATTTGGACCATTTTTACGGATGGCGCTTACCAGGCCTCCGGAGCTGGAGCCGGAGCAGTCATCATCTCCCCTTCGGGTCAGCAGGCCCTGTACTCCGCCCGATTAAGCTTCAAGGCCACTAACAACGTCGCGGAGTACGAAGGTGTCCTCTTGGGACTTCGCAAGGCGCTCGCTTTGGGCGCCGCGCGCGTGATCATGAAGACCGATTCCCAAGTGGTCGCCGGGCACATCGACAAGTCCTTTCGAGCGAAGCACCCGGACCTCGCTTCCTACCTCGACTCCATCCGCAAGTTCGAAGCCTCCTTCAAGGGCATCTCCATCCAGAACATCCCGCGAAGCGACAATGCCCAAGCGGATGTCCTCGCTAAGGCCGGGGCCGGCGCCCAGGCCTTGCCGCCAGGGGCTTCCTTCGAGGAACTCGCCCAGCCTTCGGTAACTCATCGAAGCGAGGCGGTCGACCCCGCCGCCCCGGAGGAGAGCGAACCGTCGTCATGCCCGGCCCCAGTACTCTGTACAGCCAGCGTCGATTGGCGCGAGCCCATCCTCCGCGCGCTCGCCGGCGGCGATGAAGTCCATCCCAGTCCGGAGCAGGTCCGCCTGCAACTCCGCGCAAGGTCATTCGAGGTCATGAATGGAATACTGTACAAGTCCGGAGTATGTTCCCCGCTGCTCCGCTGCGTCACGCATTCCGACGGTGTCGCCATGCTCCGGGAGATACATGAAGGGTTGTGCGGCAGTCACTTAGCGCCGCGGGCCCTCGCAGGAAAAGCTCTCCGGCAAGGCATGTACTGGCCCACCATCATCACCGACGCCGAAGAACTCGTCCGCGCCTGCCAAGGTTGCCAGTGGATGGGCCGACGCAGTCACCGCCCCCCAGCAAAGTTGCTACCTATCCCTCCTGTGTGGCCCTTGGCCCGCTGGGGCATGGACCTCGTCGGCCCGCTTCCCAGAGCGAAGGGAAACTTACGCTTCGTCGTTGTCGCAGTCGAGTACTTCTCCAAGTGGGTCGAAGCGGCGCCTCTCACCACCATCACATCCCGAAGTGTCCAGAAGTTTTTCTGGCAGCATATCGTGTGCCAGTTCGGAGTACCCAAGCAGCTCACATTGGATAACGGAACGCAGTTTGATGCCGGCAGCTTCCGGGCATTCTGTGAAGAGCTGGGAGTTCAGCTTTGCTTCGCGGCCGTGCGGCACCCCCAGTCTAACGGAGCAGTGGAGCGGGCCAACGGGCACATTCTGTCCGGCCTTCATAAGCGTATTGTCGGGTTGGCCCGAGGCACGTGGCCCGACGAACTACCCAAGGTCTTATGGTCCATCCGGACGACCGTTTCCCGGGCAACGGGCTTCACCCCGTTCCGCCTCCTGTTCGGCGACGAAGCGATGACGCCAACGGAGCTCCGCGCCGGTTCACTGCGCGTCGTAGCACCCTAAGTTGAAGATGAGCGCGCCGTCTCCCTTGACCTAGCGGAAGAAACGCGGCTGCGCGCCGTCGCCAACCTGTCCCACTACCAGAAAGAGACCAAGGGGTGGTATGATACCAAGGTTAAGCGCAACGAGTTCCAACCAGGGCACCTCGTCCTCCGCGCAGTGGTCGCTCCCTCCAAGTTGGGCAACAAATGGGACGGACCGTACATTGTTACAAAGTCAGGGCGGCCGGGCTCCTACCGCCTCGCTACACTAGAAGGCGAAGAGCTGAAGCATTCGTGGCACGCTGGGGACCTGAAGCGCTACTTTCCGTAACACTACCGATGTACTTTATTTGCGGCCATCGCCGCCTGTTTGTATCCCCCATCTGGGAAATAAAATTTTCAGCCAACTATTCCGACCGACACAACTCGCGTCGCACCCTCATATTCGGGTTCCGAGCTCCGGCTCGACGCGCCCTCACAATCGGGTTCCGAGCTATGCCTCGACGCACCCTCGTATTGGGTTCCGAGCTATGCCTCGACGCACCCTCGTATTCGGGTTCCGAGCTATGCCTCGACGCACCCTCACACTCGGGTTCCGAGCTCCGGCTCGACGCGCCCTCGCATTTGGGTTCCGGGCTATGCCTCGACGCACCCTCACACTCGGGTTCCGAGCTCCGGCTCGACGCACCCTCGTATTGGGTTCCGAGCTATGCCTCGACGCACCCTCGTATTCGGGTTCCGAGCTATGCCTCGACGCACCCTCAAACTCGGGTTCCGAGCTCCGGCTCGACGCGCCCTCGCACTCGGGTTCCGAGCTATGCCTCGACGCACCCTCACACTCGGGTTCCGAGCTCCGGCTCGACGCGCCCTCACAATCGGGTTCCGAGCTATGCCTCGACGCACCCTCGTATTGGGTTCCGAGCTATGCCTCGACGCACCCTCGTATTCGGGTTCCGAGCTATGCCTCGACGCACCCTCACACTCGGGTTCCGAGCTCCGGCTCGACGCGCCCTCGCATTTGGGTTCCGAGCTATGCCTCGAAGCACCCTCACACTCGGGTTCCGAGCTCCGGCTCGACGCGCCCTCGCATTCGGGTTCCGAGCTATGCCTCGACGCACCCTCACACTCGGGTTCCGAGCTCCGGCTCGACGCGCCCTCGCACTCGGGTTCCGAGCTATGCCGGTGTGACGCGCACCGTCCGCTCTCCCTCTCCTAAGCTACTTAGCGCCCAGCTAGTAAACCAGCTACCCGCCAAGAGGGGGGGAGGAAGAGAGAGAGAGCGAGGCGCAAGTTGCAGCAAGTATATGAAGCATACAATAACAAGCGCATAAGCATACAATGTTCATTACAAGCAAAGGAGGAAGTTAAGAAAAGCTCTTGTCCAGGCCAAGAAGGAACCGCGGGCCCCTTCGGTTGGACGGACCGGAAGTCGTGCTCGCCCCCCGGCCGGACCTTTCCTTCCTCTTCCTGTGCTCCTCTTCCTTCTTTTGGGCGCGGAAAGTTCTCTGGTCCTCCTGGAGCTGAGCCCAGCTGCGCAGGCCGCCCTCCTCCGGGGACGCTCCCCCTAAGTCAGCCTCCGTATCGGACCAGTCAACCGGTTCGGAGGATGAGGACGGCGAGCGAGACCCACTCTCTTCGTCCTTCACATGCTTCAGAACCCCCTGAAGGACGTCGGAGTCCACACGTCCGTCACTGCCGTGGGGAAGAACGAAGCGCGCGGGCCGGTTCGCCCGCACAGCTTCGAGGATGGCCCAGCGATGCCGAAGGGCGTCGTCCGGTTCAAGTACCTCGACATCAAGTTCGCGACCGCAAACACCCTGAGTAAGTCCCGAAAAGTAGTCTTTATTAATATAACTAAGTTCCCTAAGCTATTACAGGATAAGGCTGAGACCAACCCCTAGAGCTACACCTGCGGGTCCGGCAAACGGGCCGAGGCTGAAGGGTTCGAAGGGGCTGGAGGGTCGCGCGCACGGAGTGCTTCCTCCAGCCAAGCCTGGATCGCCGCAGGGCCTTCGGTCTGCCAGGTCGCCTTGAGCGCCCTCCAAGCTTGGGTCAGGGCGAAGCTTGGCGTCCGAAGGTGGTCCCCCGTGAAGGCGACCGGGTGCGGGCTCGAAGGCGAAGGAAGCGGAAGCCCGGACGCCTCGAGGTGCCGGAGAATTCCGTACGCTGCCACCCGAGCGGACACCTCACCGTACTGATCCATGGCAAGCTGTATCTGCCGGACGGCAGATCGAACGAACTTCACTCGGCGGACCAGGGGCTCCCGGGCGATGTCGAACGTGCCGCAGCCAGTGCCGTAGCGCGCCAACATCTTCCGCAAGGATTCGGCGGCCTCGGCCGCCGTCTTCCCGGCCTCGGCGAGCTCCTCGGCGGCCTTCCCGTTCCGCGAGTTGAGGCCCGCCTCGACCTCCTCCAAATGAGTCACCCGGGCTCCGAGGGCTTCGACCTTGCGTTCCGCCTCCGAGGCCCGAGCTTGGAGCCGGGAAACCTCTTCTTCGAGCCGATCAGCCTCCGAGGCCCGGGCCCGGAGTACCTCCGCCTCAGCGGCCCTGGTTCGGAGGGCACTGACCTCCGCTTCCAGCTCGTCGGCACGGGCGGCCCTGGCCCGGAGCCCCTCCAGCTCCGCGACGCGGGCCTTGAGCGAGTCCGCCTCCGCTGCTTGGGCCTCCAGCGCCGCCACCCTCGACGCCTGGGACCGAAGGACCTCGGCCTCCAACGAACGCTCGCGGGCCAATCTCTCCGCGGCCGCCACCCAGGACGCGAGCCCTGCGGCGTACGCCTCGTGATGTTCGCGCTCGAGAAGCAGAGCGGACATCTGCCCCTGCGCCAGCGCCACCACCTGCATGCAAATAAGTGGTCAGAAGAGCCGCGCCGAGGGCGTCAAGAGCGTCCAAGGAAAGTACCTGGCCCGCGGCCGTCTCGATAGCCCTTCCGAGGTCCAAGCTATCCGATCGCCCCAGCTCGCCTATCACCGGGGCATCGCGCAGCCGCAGGTAGTAGTCGTGGATCGGGGCCACTCTCGAGGCGAAGTCCTCCCCCACCGTCAGGAAAGGGCGCAGAAGCGGCACGGAGCCGCGCGCGGTTCGTAGGTCGGTGGGAGGCTGATGCCGGACCCCGACGCCCTCGGCGGGCTCCTGAGGAGCCCCCTCGGCGCTCCGGGACTCCGCCTCGTCCTGTGGATTCAAGCCCCCCTTCGCGGTGACAGGGGCTCCGGACCTCGCATCCGGAGCATCTGCCGGGTGGCGGTCGACTGGCTCCATGCCTCCGGCCGAAGTACCTGCACGAGCAACGGGAGTTAAACACAGGAAAGCTCCTTGCGCACGGAGAGGCGTGACGAAGTTACCGTACCCGCGTCCGCAGTATCGTCGACGCAGTCCGGGGGCTGAAAATGGCCCGACGGGCTCGGGCGGAAGAAAAGGTTGTCGATAGAGTTCGGCGGAGAACCCGCCACCGCCGCGGCCAGTTCCGCCTCCTTGTCGGCGCTCCTTTCAACGCCGGCGAGTGGGTCAGCTAGGCCCCCGTGGCCCAAACTGTCCGTAGCCCTGCTCTCGACGGAGCCCGCGGAGCCGCCCGCCGAAACGGGTATCGGAGAGGAAGCGGTCCCCGGGCGGGGCGTCACTCCGGCGATGCGTGACTCTTGGTTGGCGCCCGGCGCGGGCTCCGTTGGGCCCGGGTGAAGGAGAGCATCCTCGCGCCCCTCGGTGCTCGGCGGGATCGATGGAGCCGGAGCCGGAACCTCCGGGGGATCTCCCGACTCCGACTGGACTCCTTCGCTGGAGCCCCCTCCCTCCGAACGAGAGGCTGAGGAAGGTCCCGGCGACGCGCGCTTCGGCCCTTTCACAATCCTCTTCTTCTTCGAGTGGCTCGGAGAAGGGCAGCCGTCCACATCGCTCGCCTTCCTCTTCGAGACGTCCCGGAGGACCTCGCCCTCCGGGAGAGGCGGGGGCGTGAGCTCGAGCGCCCCCCACACTCTGTTGGAGCGTTCCCAGGAGCCCACCAGCTCCAACCGGCGGGCCCGCTCGGCCGCGGTGGGAACCCCCAGGATCCTCTCCGCCAAGCGAGCGATCTCTTCGGGCGTCCGAGCGACGAGAGATCCTGCATCTTTTCGTCAGGGCCGGGGTACCCCTCGGGTGCGCAAAAGCAAGACTGAAGGCGAAAGGAAGTTGAGACTTACCAAGCTGGCGAGAGAGCTCCGTTTGCACCGACGCGTCTCGGCTACTCCGGAGCAAGGCGGGCCACTCCTCCTTCAGCGGGGGGATCTCGAGGGCCACGAACTCCTCCACCAAGTCCCGCATGCTCATCCGGCGGGCGACGATTTGGAGAAGTTGTACCCTCGCCGAGATGGCCCCGGAATTGACTTCGACCCGCGCTTCTCTCCGGAACCAGATGTGGCGCGGTATTCCGGCCAAGCCGGAGGTGAGCCCTACGCGAACGTAGAACCACCGACTCACCCACTTCGAGTACCACCTTTCGTTGGTGGCCTTCGCCGGGAAGGAGTCCGCGTACCTCCTCCGGAGCTGGAAGTTGATGCTCCCGAAGGCCAGCACCCAGCCGTCCTTTTTCTTCGGTTGGCAGAGGGCTTCGTGCATCTCAGCGAAGACCTCCGCCCTCCCTTCGCAGCCTTCGGCGCGCATGGCCCACTCGAAGACGGCGAGGCGGGCCACGGCGTTGGGGGACAGCTGCGGGATCTCCAGATGGAACGCCTCCAGGACCCCGGCAAGAAGCTCCGAGGCAGGGAACCCCAGGCCCGCGTCGAAGAAGGCTTCGAAGACGACGACCTCGCCTTCCCGCGGCCGCGGGGCCGTCTCCCGCCCCGGCCTTCTCGCCGGCGTCTCTGGGCCGAGACAGGTCCTGGTCGCCTGCTCGATCGAGGCTTCAGTGCAGGCAGACGCCCCGAGCTCCAGCGTCTGTTCTCGGAATCGCTCGGAAGCGGGGCGGATCTCGCGCGTGCCGCGCACCTCTGGCGCGTCGGTCGCCGCCGCCGCCGCCGCGGCCGTCATCTGGCGCTGCAAGAAACGCGGGTCCATCGCCATTGCGGGAACCGGCTTCCTCGACATTCTTGGAGCGCGGATGGAAGGAGCGTGAGGGTGAAGGAAGAAGAAGCCGTGAAGGGCGAGTATATATATATCTTTCGGAAAGGCTGGCGGTTCGACTCCCGTTTCGGTTAGCGTGTGAACGTGGCGGTTTACGCGGCGCCGCATTCAAAACTGGGTGGCGCATCGGGGCGCGGGGGCGATCTCCCGGCGATCCGCCTCTTCGGTGCCGCCGGCGCGCGTATTAACTGCTCTCGGCCCGCTCGCCCGACCCCTCGGGGTTGGAGCCCCCGTAGTCAAGATGCGCCAGTCTCCGGTCAGCTCGGTCAACCCCCCTTCGGTGCCTCGGGGGCGGGCGGAAGCCCGAGGCAGGGTCTAATTCCCCGGTCTCTTGACTCCCCGTCTCAGTGCGCTCCAGCGCCCCGGCGGATGCGGCGCCCTAAAGCGAGGTACGCACTCTTGTGAATTGGCGGGATTATCTTGTGCGCTTCCACCCCCTCCCATTGCAGGACTACGAGCGGGAAGAAGCGAGGGGCTACTGTTGGGGGAGATAATCCCTGGAGTCAGCGGGGTGGGCCCCCCAGCCGGAGGGCCCAGGCTTGATGACGGAGGCCACCTTCCGGAGGAGCGTGGCCGGAGGTCACCTTCCGGAGGAGGTGGCCGGAGGTCACCTTCCGGAGGAGCGTGGCCGGAGGTCACCTTCCGGAGGAGCAAAGCCGGAGGTCGCCCTTCGGCGTAGGGCACGGGAGCTCGTCCTCCGGAGGCTGAAGGCCCGGGGCTCTCGGCTGGCCCGGCGAGACGAGCCCAAAGAGAGTCTTGGCGGGAAAAGGACCAGGCGGTCGTGCGAACGGACAGGATCGCGATCTTCTGAGCCGTGTCGGGCGGCGCAGAAAGCATCCGACACGGCCGATACGCTGTCAGAGTCGAATCTTCTTGTCTGTACTATGTACCTCTTTGTCTGTACTACCGGTCAGGGCTGGTCGGGTGGCCGTTGGCAGCCCGGAGGCGCTTAGTCCGCTGGGCGGGGCGCCCTATAAATACCCCCCACTACAGTTGTAACGGACAAGCTGACTAAGGCATTGAATACACTACTCTTGTTTTCCACTGAAACCTGCTGGTTCGATCCGTCGTCCCAACAGGCGCCAGCATAGGTGGAGGTGGCGCATGGTAGGCGGTGCTAGTCTGGACGTAAGCATGATGACTAGTCTCAACCATGGATATCGGGGCTAGAGGTATGGCCTCGGTAAAGCTGAACCTCCTAAGTGTCGCCTCCACCTAAGAGCTAACTGCCAAATCTAGATGGTTGGCTAGCGAAGTGCTAACGTCTTGTTCTACCGACGCGGCTATTTTTTGTTCAATCTCTAAAGAAGATAAATGAAGCAATACTGGTGTTACCTGGGTCCGAGCGAGGTCGGGGACGTTGACGTTGCGCTTGATGAAGCCCGCGAGCGTCTTAACGTAGCTCCCAAGCAAGAGGTCTTGGAGTGCCTTCATCTTTTCCTCAATCTCTGCTTGGACTTGTACGGGAATATCTTCAAGGGTAGGCGCCATGATGTTGCGGTTGTCAATATCTGCGGTTCCCATAGGATCCATCGGCATCGTAGATGTAGTAGTTGTCATATATGTACTCATAGCCGATGTGGATGTACCCGTCATGTTGGCATAGCCTTCCCCAGCGGAGTCGCCAAAAAGTGTGTTGACATGAAAACGTGCCCCCGCACTTGGGTCAGTTCGACGATCCAAAAGTGTATGAATAATTAGGGACAAGCCTAAGCGTAACACAACACCAACGTTGCGTTCCCGACTACCCTTAACAGTAGCAAGGGGGGTTGGAGTCGCTAGGTAATCAAATCACACAAAAATAATTCAATTATCCGAAAAGATAAATATTAAATAAAATAAACCAGCAAGCTGGCCGGAGCTTGTCTGATTTGAAGTGTACTGTGCGAAGTGTTCACCGAATGGTACCTTTGGTGTCTGATGCGAAGGGTCTCGCTGAAGGTAGTCTTTGGCATTTGGACTAATCTGGCCGAAGGCAGGCTCCGAACAGATCTCGATGCGAAATCACTTCCGAACAGCGGGGTTTGGTGCGAAGTTTCTAACAAGACAAAATATCTCAAACATGGTGAAGCCTGCTGTAGAGCGTGTTGGCACGTGGAACTTGGTTACACCAACAACAGCATGATGGTCCAGCATGGGTAGTCGAAGCAGTATTCCCGCCGAAGGGTGTTCTGGCAACCTCCGAAACCAGTCTCTCGGCTCCGGATACCTCCGGCGAAGGGGCTTCGAGCGTAAAAACTACAACAGAATAGAGATCAAGTGCCAATTCGGCCTAGGGACAGAATCTGCTATGTGTTGCAGTAGGGAAACAAAGATAGCAATCTATTACATAGATTAATGGGTACTTCACGAGCAAAGTAACAAGGCTTACCATGGTTTCGGCTTGGCCGGTGGAGGGCTTCTAGGCAAACCCACGAAGGTTGCAGAAAGGTAAATAAAAGTAAAGGTATGGTTCAAAGTTAGGGCTTTGCAATTGATTTGTGTTGGGGGGATTAATGAACCGACCTCACCCCTATATTTATAGGGGCTAGTCTTCTATTCTCTAAGATTAATCTGTTAAGATTCGGCCTAATCATAAGTAGGGATAAAATTAGCCAGAATCAGACTCAAACTCTATCTCTGGAAATCAGCCGGAAGTGGGCCTTCGGTAGAGCCTGCCGAAGCCTCCTTCTCGGGCTGAAGCTTCAGTGGGGCAGGCCCCTGACGAAGCTAGCAGGCCGCTGGAAGGCTTTCGAAGCCCAGATCTCAATGGGCCTTTGGCCTTGTAGGGCTTCGGTCCGATCCAGGACATGTGTATTTTTGGCACAAATTACCAGAATTGATATTTTGACAATCTTAACCATTTAATGCCATTTTTTGCTATCAACAACATCAAAGCTAGCCCTACGCAGATAATTGTATTGCAAAGAATGGCCCCGCAGGAGAATTTAAAGCAAGTCCAGAAGCTTGTTGAATGCCTCGCTGCTCTCAATAGGTTCCTCGCTAGGTCTGCAGAGCGAAGCCTCCCCATTTTTAAAGCCTTGGAAGGATCGGGGGACTTCACTTGGACTCTGGAGTGCCAGAAAAACTTCGAAGAAATCAAATACTACCTCGACAACCTAGCAACGCTCACAGTGCCCCTCGCTAAAGAAACTTTGCTTTTATACCTTGTAGCTACCGACTCAGCTGTTAGAGCGATACCCGTCCGTGAGGTAGACCTCGACGGGAAGCTGGTGCAAAATCCAATATATTTTGTTTCGGAGGCTTTGTCTGGAGCTAAGACAAGATGCTCCGAGATCAAAATGTTCACTTATGCACTGATAATGGCCTCGTGGAAGCTGCGACATTATTTTCTGGCGCATAATGTAATTGTCCCAACTTCCTACCCCCTCGGAGATATGCTCTGTAGCAAGGATTCCACTAGAATAATAGGGAAGTGGGTCATCGAGCTTGCCCCCTTCGGCATTTCATTCGCTGCACGAACAACCATTAAATCAAAGGTGGTTGCGGACATTGTGGTGGAGTGGACCCCGTCTTCCGTATGGTCTCCGGAGGAACCAAGTGAAGGGGTTTGGACCATCTACTCCGGCGGCGCATTTCATGCGTCCAAGGTCGGCACCAGAGCCATTATAATCTCACCTTCGGGTCAAAAGGCAATGTACTCCACAAAGCTCAACTTTAAAGCCACTAACAATGTAGCTGAGTACGAAGGAGTACTCCTTGGACTTTACAAAGCACGTGCACTAGGCGCCGCTCGGGTCATCATCAAGATCGATTCTCAAATTGTTGTGGGCCATGTAGATAAAAGTTTCCAAGCTCGACACCCTCACCTTGCAGCATACCTGGTCGAGATTCACAAGTTCGAAGTGGGTTTTAAATGAATTTCTGTTCGAAGCATCCCGAGGGCCAACAACCAGCAGGCCAATGTCTTAGCCAAGGCTGCGTCCGGAGGTCTGGACGTCCCGATAGGGGCTTTCTTCGAAGAGCGATCTATCCCTTCAGTACAGCTACTTCCTCCGGCAGAAGTACTCTGTATACCGATCATTGATTGGCATAGTCCGATCATGAACATGTTGCAAGACAAAGCCATTCTGCTAGAAGGTCCGGAGTTATCAAGACTGCAATCTAGAGTCTGGCGCTATCACATTATCAATGGCATTCTATATTAATCTGAACTGTGGTCGCCCCTCTTGCGATGCATCACCCAGTCTGAAGGCCAGTAGATACTCGAAGACATCCATGAAGGCTTGTGCAGGAGCCACCTAACACCTCGAGCCCTAGCAGGCAAAACACTTTGCTAGGGGCTATATTTTCCCACTATTATGGCCGATGCCGAGGACTTGGTGCGCACCTGCCAAGGGTACTAGTGGATGGGACGGAGGAACCATTGCCCGCCAATGCCTCTGCAGGTCATTGCCTCGGTGTGGCCATTGGCCCGATGGGGGATGGATCTAATTGGCCCCTTCCTGAAGGCAAAGGGAAGCCTCAAGTTTGCAGTAGTGGAAATCAAGTACTTCTCAAAATGGGTCAAAGACGAGCCCCTGACTGCCATCACTTCGAATAATGTATAGAAATTTTTCTGGCAGAATATCATATGCAGGTTTGGATTGCCCAGGCAGCTAACAATTGACAATGGCACACAGTTGATGCCGAGCCCTTCAGAGAGTTCTACAAAGGACTTGGCATCGAGATGTGCTTTGCAGCTGTCCAGCATCCCCAATCCAAAGGAGCGGTTGAGCATGCCTATGGAAACATTCTCTCTAGCCTAAACCGTGGCATAGTAGGATTGGAAAAGGGGTTGTGGACTGAAGAGTTGCCAAAAATTTTGTGGTCCATTCGGACCACCCAAGCAAGGTCTATAGGTTTCACCCCGTTCTGACTACTGTTCGGCGATGAGGCCATGATGCCGATGGTGCTAAAAGGCGGTTCCTTGACCTCCATGGATCCAGAAGACGAAGGCAAAAGGCATACCTCGCTCGATTTCTTGGAAGAAACAAGACTTCGACTTGTCGCCAATCTGACGAAGTACCAACAACAAACACAGGCCTGGTATGACCCCATGGTTCAGTTATAAGAACTATTATCGAGGCACCTAGTGCTTCGAAGCGTGGTCGCCCAGGGAAGTTGGGAAATAAATGGGAAGGCCCATATATTATACTCCATTCGGGTCACCAGGGCTCTTTCAAATTAGCTAACATAGAATGGGAAGAGTTGAAACATGCCTATCATGTGGAGCACCTTAAGCACTACTTCACCTAAGGCTTCGTTGTAATACATTGTAACACCTCTTTGAAATGATAAAGAATGTGGTTCGAATTATGCATGCCCCTTAAATAAATCCCTACCTTGGTGGACGCACTAGGGAACGGAAGAGTTTTGTGAGGTAAAGCATTATTCATAAGTAACCAATATTAACGGATTCCGAGTGTAACGACCCGGGTTCTCACGAACCGCGATTCATTGAATATAAATGAAAAGTCATTATTACAAGACGCTCACAAGCTGACAACGAAATAAACGGAAATAAAGCAAGTACGTAGCTCATAGGCTACACTTATTACAACTCAAATTTAAGCGGAAGCAAAACTAAGCAGCTGCAGAACGTCTTGACTCCACGGATCCGACTCCTCACCTGGGTCGCTACTCCTGGACTTCTTCTTCTTGGTACACCACATCTAAAAGAATTAATCCCACGAGGGGTGAGCACAAAGTACTCAACAAGCCATGGACATGCAAATAATGATGGCTGATGAACAAGGATGCATAACAGGGCTAATTGCGTAAAAGCATGTTAAGTGTTGTTTAATCCTTAACGAGCAGTGTTAAAACAGTAATAAACATGCTGAAGTAAAAAACAGTAATTAACTTTCCACTACCTCGAGTTGCACACCTGTGCCAACTCGCTCTGTTCAAACCATAATAAACATGACATGCAACTCACATTTTCAACACTGAAAACTAACTGCGGAGAACATCACTAGGCTCGCCCATAACCGTGGGCACGACTTTTCGAAAAGGTTATACTCTGATCAGAGGTGTACTACTTTACCCACAAGGCACAAACCCGGTGTGCACCAGGATACCACCACGATACCCTGACCAAGTTCATGCCAAAACCCTTCGCATGTCCGGCTCAGCAAGAGGACAACCTCACTAGGTTTCATCGACGCTCCACTGGGATCTCACTCATAATGTCTGAGTAGAACCCGATTGGTAGATGTGCGACCCCCATTAGTGCCTCGTCAGCACAAGCCATCACTGGGCAACTCCCGATAGATGGTCTTGTCTCCTCCGCTCGGTGCATCAAGTTGAACCGACCCATACTACAGATTAGGTCTTACCCATAGACTTGTGGTTAGCACGACAATGCTTTGCGACAGATCCCGCAGACCGGTCCTTATAGAGCCCCGGGTGCGACCACCAATGCCCTAGCTTGCACCTGGAACCCACCATGCACAGTACCACTTCGATTCCACATCGCCTTCCACAATTCAGAATATCGACGAGACAAAGACATGTATATATATCCAAAGGAGTATAAAGAGATTAACCTGACGACTAATAATAATTGTAATTAAGCTAGCCATTAATGTGCCTCGAATATATAGCGCTAACTAATAAGCGACGATGGCGACAAGGAGAAGGTGATACAAGCATGGCTTGGGTTTACACTTCAGGGAGCAATGCTATACATTAGCTAAATAAACAAATGAGTGAACATGTTATCGCTAATGCAGTTATTAACCTATGGGTTATAGCAATTATTGCAAAAAGTAGGTTCAACATGATCAACTATGTCCACGAGAGGGTCCGGTGACTTGCCTTGATCCTCGTAGAACTGATTCGGATCCTCGGCGGCGATTGGAAATTCCTCGGTCGCTTCGACTTCGACTACAACGCGTCGAAAAACAAAATAAATAAATAAACAGTACAACAAGTCATGCAAACAGTACAAAATAATTATACCAGTACGTAGAGAATACTTTTATGAACATTTAGAAATTTGAACGGGTTCAATCGGAGCTATTTCGGATTTTATAGGCATTTTACAATATTTAAATGAATTCTGCCATAATAAACCCTAAATTCAAACGGCTACGGTCCACGGTGAACCGGTGGACCGCACGCGCATGCGCCTGGTCCACGGTGAACCGCAGACCACGCACCAGGGGGGTCCATGGTGCACCGGGCGAACGGTGCACCCACGCACCAGGGCCATGGGTCGGCCACGCCAGGCCATTGGATTGGCATCCAACGGGCAGCGGTGCGTCCGGCATGGGGGCGGCACGGACGCGCCCAGGGGGCATTCTTCCCCACGTCCGGCGAGACAACGGCGAGGCGGCGACGGCGCACAGAGGCCCTAAAGCTCTAGCTAACGCCAAAAATGGAAAGAGCACGAGATAAGGAGCAAGGTGCTACCTAGGGCGGCAGAGTCCGGAGGCGGGAGACGGCCGGCGGCGAGCTCGGGGCGGCGGCGGGTTCGGGTTGACGGTGGCGGAGCTCTTCCGGTGGCGGGGAATCCAAACCGAGGCGAGGCCGGGGACCGGCGGGGCACGACGAGGATGAAGGAGCGGACGGCGACGGCGGAGGCGGTCACCGGCGGCGGCAAGGCGCGGCTAGAGGCGACGGCGGCGAGCTCGGGGCGAAGCGAAATGCGGCGAATCGAGGGGACGAATGCAAAAACAGATCGCGCATTCGGTGTAGGGGTGTTTAAATAGAGCAGAAGGAGGGGGGCGCGGGGTCTAGAACGCGGGGGACGGCACCGAGCAAAATGGAAAAATCCGTTGCCGGCGGCGCGGGGAGAGAAGGAGGGGGCGTCGGTTGGGGAAGAAGAGGGCGGACAGGCGGGCCCGGGCGGCACGGGGGCTGGCGGCCTGACCAGCGGGCCCCGGCGGCAGAGAGAGGGGAGAGAGAGGCCGACGTGGGGAGGCGGCGCCGACAGGCGGGCCCCACGCGGCAGAGAGAGAGGGGAGGAGGTGGGCTGGCGGGCTGGCTGGGCCAAAAGGGAAGGACGCGGCCCGCTAAGCGATTTAAAGGTTTTTCGAATAAAAAAATAATTCCGAAAAATAGTTTTGAAGTTTAAATTATGAATTTGAATTCTAAAAATTTCCAAAATAATTTTATAAAATATCTTAAGGCTCTAGGACCCTAACAAAATTATTAAATTTGAAAATTCAATACTTTTAGCTAAGGGTTTTAAATTGTGAAACCTTCCTTCCTTTAAATAAGTTTAAATTTTTGAATTTCAGTTTGGAAATTTTGATTTCAGCGGTTTGAAAAATATGGGTGTTACACCGAGCCACCAGCTCGATGCATCCGTAAAAGAGTCCAAAGCGACCAAACTAGTGGACTCCGAGCAATCGGCTCGAAGCATCCGTAAAAGAGTCTGAAGCGACCAAACTAACGAACTCTGACCCACTAGCTTGAATCATCTATATAAGAGTCCAAGGTGACAAAACTAACGGACTCCGAGCCACCGGCTCGAAGTGTCCATACAAGAGTCCAAGGCGACCAAACTAACGAACTCTGAGCCACTGGCTTGAAGAATTCGTACAAGAGTCCAAGGTGACCAAACTAACAGATTCTGAGCAACCGACTAGAAGTGTCCGTACAAGAGCCTAAGGTGACCAAACTAATGGATTCCGAGCCACCAGTTCAAAGCATCCGTAAAAGAGTCCAAGGTGACCAAACTAAATGATTCCGAGCCACCCGTTCGAAGCATCCATTTTCTACAAAAAACAAGGACATACTTTGTGGTCATCGGGAATGCAATCTACGAAGCATACTTTTAAACATACCAAGCATTCTGCGAGACCGACATTTTCATAGATAAATAGTCACTTCCCGCAAAGAGGGGCAAGGAGTTAAGGAACGATAAAATATGTTCTTACAAATTGCATTACACGATCGATGTCATAGTATAAATTACAATAGCTCGGGCACTATGAAAAACTGGTGACCAAACCAAGGTAAAATCGGAGGCTTGTTCACTTTCGAAGGTTAGGCTGTCTCTCTCCAGTGTTCGAAGCCCCTGGCTCAGCTGTTTTCCTCTTAGCTCCTCTAGTAGATTTGGTTCGGAGCCGCTTTCCCTTCCACGAAGCCCTCCAATCCTTCTGCTCTTGTTGGAGTTTGTCATAGCTCCGAAGCCTTTCAGAGTTAGGCTCCGTTGAGGCCAACCTTCGCTCTCCATCAGACAGTTCTACGTCTGACCAGTTCATATGCTCCGATGGTAAAGAAGATAGCTCCACGACCTCTTCCCTTTTTTCCTCTTCTTTAATAAAAGAAATTACTTCATTAAGCATGTTAGGGGAAATTTTCCCATGATCACTTCGAGGAACAGAGAACCGAGGGTGCCTATCAGGCCTCAAGGCATCGAAAATAGCCCACTATTTTGCGGACCCCTTTGTTAGCTTCTAGCACCTCGAGGTCATTATTCAGAGTGCAAAACAAACCTTGAATTCAAAACACCGCGACAAAGAAGTCTTTTTCATTAATAGGAAATGGGAGATACATAAGACTTTTACATGCAAGGTCCTAAAGAAGCTAGGCCTTCGAGTCTGAAGGACGGCGACTTGGCGAAGCTATCGACAGAGCCTGTGACTGTGCCAGCCTCTAGCAATGGGCTTCATTGATCCAAGCCTTGGCCACCGCCTAGCCTTCGATCTTCTAGACCGCCTGGAAGGCTTCCCAAGCCGTCGTAGCTCCGGACGAAGGGGATAGCAAGCGCTCCCCCCGAAGATGACGGGTGCCAACCCCGGGTTCGGCGAAATGGAGCCACCGATATATTCGAAGTGATGGAGGACCCCGAGTGCAGCTACTCATCCGGAGATCTCTCTGTACCTGGCTGTGTTAGTCCCCATCGTCTTTGCCGCCAACTGGATCAGCTTTAGCCTACTAGCCAGGGGCTCGTTCGCACAGCGGAGGATGAAGGGCAAGATGTGCCGAAGTCCTCCAAGACGCCCCACAGGATGTCCATAGTTTCGGAGGCTACTCCATCAAATTTTGCCAGCTCCACAAGTAGGGTCTCCGTCGCGGACTTCAGATTGACGTTTGATGTGGTGAGCTCCGAAGCCCTCATCACGTACACCGTCTTTTAAGCGAGGAGCCACTGCACATCACCAGTCAAGGTGCTCCGTTCATCCCGTGGCTTCTCTACTTTGGCTACAGAGGCCGCTCGCTCGGCCTGGAGCTTCTTGACCTTAGCCTCAAGGGTCGTGTTCTGCTTTCGCTCCTCTCGGAGGGTGTCCTCTAAGGTCGAAGCTCTACCTTTGGAATCGGCAAGGCGATCCCAGAGGTTATAGGACCAAAAGTAGTGACCAGAGGGGGGGTGAATGGGCGCCTAAAAATTCTTTTGAATCAATGGCCTACTCCCAATACCCAACACTCCTCTAAAGACTGAACAACAAAGAAGGAACAGATCACCTAAGTCTAAAGGTATCTAGCCTAGAAGCAACTAGTGATAAACAGAGAAATGCCAATGCAGTGCTAATAGACAGATAAACAGTATACAAAAGACAAGGCAAGATAAACTTCTCAGTATAAATGCACAAGGAGTGAAATGAGAAGTTACCGTTCGAAATTTGTCTCCTGTTCGAAACTTGGCGAGGCCTGCTTCGCTGGTCGAAGCCTGCTTCGCAGTGTCGAAGCCTGCATCGCTGGGTCGAAGCCTGCTCCGGAGGTCGAGGTCTGCTTCGATTGACGAAGTCTGTCGGGGAGGTTTGGTCTAACCTAGTTCGAGGTGGCGAAAGACCAAAGATGCTTCGAAGCTAAGTACGGAAGTATCGAAGCTAGCTTCGAACCGAGTGCTTCGAAGCCTATCCTTCGAACAGAATGCTTCGAACACAACGCACAGACAAACAACCTTCGAAAAGAGAAGCGAAGGCTGATACGCGACAGAGGATCCATAACGAAGCCTACACTCTACCTTCGAACAAACGCATCAAGACCTTCGAAAATGACAGCAGACAGGAACTCACGTCGAGTGAAGTTTAACAGAAAGATAAGCTTCGAACCCAACTTCGAAACCTGTCAAAGTATGGACTTCGAAGAGCTCAAGTCGGAGTACCTTCGCACAGACGTTCGAAGTATGAAACGCTGACAGTTCAAAAAGTACTTCGAAGCTAGCAACTCAGGACACAAAATGAAGTTCGAAGTTCAAACGAAGCCTTCGAGTATATCAGATCGAAGCCTGCTTCGCGGAGCTGAGGGGCTTCGAACATAGAAGGGGCTTCACCAGAGAACAGCCAGAAAAGGGACTTTAGTCCTGTCAACTCGATCAAAAAGCTGTGCAGTAAAAGCAAGGCTAGAGTACTAGTGTACTGTTGCTACAGAGTAGTAGTACTACTTGCAACTAGTATGAACTAGTACTCCTCACGTGAAGAACAGAAGCAACCGTGAGGCATTTAACACGGAGAAGGCATGGCTACGCACAACAAAAACGAAGCTTCTGATGCAGAGAAACTAGTGCACACACCTCAACACAAACAGCAGATTGAATCTCTGGAACAGGTAGAAACGGATGGAATCAAAACCCAAGCCAGTTCCTGGCAGCGCACAAAAACAGGAGAGAGAAGATGCAAGAGACAAAATGACTCAAAGGAGTAAGTATTGATTTCAGGCAAAAGGGTAGTCCAACCCTAGGGATTGGGGCCCTATTTATAGGCTGCCCAATGACCTAGAATATTCCACCAGCCCCTTAGGGTTTTTACAGACGCTAAAATAAAGTAAATGACTCAACTGCCCTTAGGTATTTTTACAGACACAACTGATTGACGGTGGGCCTAGAGATACAGATGACTTATCCGGAAGCTACGCTTTCGTAGCGACTACGGCTTCTCTTCTGGACAGTCCGATACAGAATCAACGTTTGTCAGTTTTGCACCGAAACTGACAAAGCCTGCACCGACTTTGCACCAGGTACCCGGATTGGGCCGGCCCGACTCCGCAGCTCTCTCAGCCCGGCAATCGCTCACCGCCCGTGTACCTGAGTCAATCCTGGTCAACAACCCAGTGGGTCTTCTGCTGTTTTTGGCCCATGTACCCGGATTGGGCCTACCCGACTTCGCAGCCTCCTCTGCCCGACAGTCGCTCGCTGCCCGTGTACCTGAGTCACACGTGGCCCATGAAATAGTAGATCTCCTCTCTTCTTATGTCCTTTTTGACTATCGTTGACAATGACTCATCACTTCTGGAGCCATGAGGCCCACGCTATTCAGCATGGCTCCTCAATCTCCCCCTTGATGAGTGCATTGTCAACACTCCTCTTCTTCAGCTCTTCAGAACCTGCGACCAAATGTGGAAACACGAAAACAAAGCACAAGAAAACAAAGAAGAAGAAAATAAGGTAAAAGTTTAACCCTAATGACCAAAAGCCGAACAAAAGCAAGAAGCGGTCATTATGGTTAACCAGAACGTAAAAGGCTCAAAATGAGTGCGATATTTCAGAACAACAAGGTTATCAGCAGAGTAAGAAACAAGCGAGAGCGAAACAACAACTCCCCCTTAAACTCTGATCCCAAATTTTCTCCCCCTTGTTGACAAGTGAACTCATCAAGCACTCAAAAGAGACACAGACTCCCCCTGAACTGCAACTCCCCCTCAAAATATGCAATGAATGTAACTGGAGTGCAGGTGGAGTGAATAAAGCATGCTTCTCAGATATGATTGATTGCAATAACAACATCTAACAAGTAGAGCAAAAGACATACTATCTAAGATACATGGCATGATCAGTGCAACAGATGATATCTAAAGAAAGTCATTAGCACGCATTTTTCAGGTTTTGCAAACAAAAGCATCACCATATTTTCCAGTTAACAAGCAAGGTAAAGCATGAAATGCAAAGGCTAACTGATATCTACCAAGATAAGCATTGTCCAAAAACAAAGTGCTTCAGCAAACTTGTTATCATTTCAATTTTCAGGCTTTTTCTTTTTCCTTTTTCATTTTGCCACAGGTTATTTGCATGTCAAACCTTATGCTGACTGACCAAGTCAAGCTTAGGCTAGATCTGGACCATCAGAAGCTTAATACTTTGGTCTTGGCATACACTACATTGTCCTAGTTCATACCAAAGTGCTATGGTACGCAGTCCAGAATAATGCAATGCGGCAAAGCAAACCCACCTGGTTCTTTTGCAAGTAATGCATAAGGAGGTATGGAATTTTCATTTTTCTTGATTTTTCATCATTTGTATAGCACATTTCCATGTTTTAAAGCAGAAAGATGTCCAAGTTGCATGTTTGCATCTAAGTCAGGAACTAGCCATAAGGCATGTAACAGATAGCAAAAACATTCAGCTGACACATGCTAGTTACCAGAAGCAATGGTGATCATTTTTCAAATTTTAAAGCATAAAAGCCATGCATATGACAGATATCAGACATATCAAGTGAACTGAACTAAAGCATGATCATTGACAAGTATTCAAAAGCATGTACCAGCTAGAATAAGTAAAGTAGTTCAATCATATAACAGAAGCAGCTCTAAGGTGTGATATGTGAATATGCATGATATGAACACACACAAAAAGACTCAGGAAAAGAGTAAAGAAGAAAGAAAACTGACGCAAAATATCCTAGAAAGGATACACAACACCCAAATCCCCTCGTAAACGCTCAAAGGTAGACTGATCTAGGGGTTTGGTGAAAATGTCAGCCAACTGATGATGGGTATCAACATGAACAAGGTCAATGACACCTTTCTCATATTGATCCCTTAGAAAATGAAAACGCACATCAATGTGTTTGGTTTTTGAATGGAGACAAGGGTTTTTCCCTACACTAATTGCACTGGTGCTGTCGCAAAACAATGGAACTCTGGTAGGAAAGAATAACCCAAAATCTCGTAGAGTGGAAATCATCCAAACCAACTGTGAGCAGCAGCTAGCAGCAGCTACATACTCAGCCTCAGTGGTCGAAAGAGCAACTCCAGATTGCTTTCGAGAAGACCAAGAGACAAGAGACGAACCAAGAAACTGTTAAGTACCGGAAGTCGACTTGCGATCCAACCGGCACCGACCAAAGTTAGCGTCTGAAAAGCCAGATAAATCAAGAGATGATGATGCTGAATAGTAAAGACCAAGATCAGGCGCATAAGTAAGGTACCTGAAGTACTTAAGCTCACCCATGAGGCTCATCTCAAACTCGCTGTGCATCTGCTCAGAGAACTTGGACACAAGAGAATCAGTAGTACTGCCAAAAATAATATCGTCCACGTAAATCTGAGCAACCAAGAAATCCGAAGCATCTCTGAGCAAGAAAAGAGTCTTATCCACCGAACCCATCACAAAGCCCTTCCCCAACAAAAATTGCTTCAACCGGTCATACCAAGCCCTTGGGGCTTGCTTCAACCCGTATAAAGCCTTTTGCAGCTTAAAAACATGTCGAGGAAACTTAGGGTTCTCAAAATCGGGGGGCTGCCTAACATAAACTTCCTCCTCTATGAACCCGTTCAGAAAAGCACTCTTAACGTCCATTTGAAAAAGCATAAAACCCTTCGAAGCGGCAAAATCTAAGAGAATACGAATGGACTCAAGACGGGCAACAGGGGCGAAAGTTTCTTCAAAATCAATACCATCTTTCTGGCAAAAACCCTGGGCAACTAGTCGAGCTTTGTTGTGCACCACAACCCCATCTTCACCTTGTTTGTTCTTGAACACACACTTGGTGCCTATGGGGTTGCATCCTGGTGGCGGCTCAACTAGTGTCCAAACCCGATTACGGACAAAGTTCTCAAGCTCTTCTTGCATAGCATTAATCCAATTTGAATCAGAAAGAGCATGAGAAACATCTCTGGGCTCAAAAGATGCAACAAAAGCAGATTCAGCAAACACAGCAAGAGAGGCATTTGATGAACGCAAAGTTCTCTCAGTCAAATCACCTATGATGAGCTCTGAGGGATGGTCACGCTGAACTGCTCGGGTTCCCTGGTGATCTGAAGTCACCTTACCAGAGTCAGCAGCTGGCACCTCTGGACTCGACTGAGGGGGCTCGATCATAGTGGATGAAGTGATCAGAGGTCTGCCCTCGTCCTCAGTCGAAGTCTCAGAAGGTGTGGGCTCTGCCGGGGGTGCAGAAGGCCCACCCTCAACAGCAGCTGGAGTATCCTCATCTTCCTCGAAGATGTACTCTCCGAGCTCATCATCACCAGAAAGCTCAAAAGAAGGAGTTAAAGAAGGCAAGGACTCATCAAAAGAAACCTCGCAAGTCTCGACAAGCTGCTGGGATTTGAGGTTCCAAACACGGAAACCTCGAGAATGCAATGCATAACCAAGAAAAACTCCGTCCCAGCAACGAGACTCAAACTTGTCCAAATGCCCTCCCTTCTTGAGCACAAAGCACTTGCAGCCGAACGCTCGCAAGTGGCTCACCTTGGGCTGTCTGCCAAACCGCAACTCATATGAGGTCTTACCTAGGTAAGCTCTAAGAAAAATGCGGTTGGCCAGATAGCAAGCCGTGTTCATGGCTTCAGCCCAAAAACGCCTAGGAGTCCTGTGCTCATCGAGCATTGTCCTGGCCATCTCGACTAGCGTGAGGTTCTTTCGTTCCACAACGTCGTTTTGTGGGGGAGTGCAAGGAGAAGAAAACTGATGGTCAAGACCCTGATCACTACAGAAGCTGACAAACTGAGAGTTCTTGAACTCAGAGCCATTGTCGGAGCGAATTGCTCGCATCCTGACCCTTGTTCTCATTCTTCAGCTTCAAAATCAGGTCATGAACAAACTGAAAAGTTTCATCCTTAGACTCCAAAAAGAAAACCCACGAAAATCGAGAAAAGTCGTCAACAATGACAAGCGCATACCACTTCCCACCGACTGAACGTACCCGAGCTGGACCAACAGTGTCCAAATGTAACAGCTCGCCCGGATACGAAGTCATCACCTGAGTCACAGGTGAGTGAGAAGCAGCAACCATTTTCCCATGACGACAGGGATGACAAACTAGATCCTTCTCCATCTTAAGCTTGGGCAATCCTCGGATGATGTCAATAGAGCTTAACCTGACTAGCAGATCAAAACTCAAATGACCTAACCTCCTATGCCACTTCCAGAGCTCAGAAGAAGATCCAGCAATCAAACAGCGAGAAGGGCCAAAAGAACTAGAGAAGTCAATTCGAAAAACTTTACCGAATGGTAAAATCTGGCAAATCAAAGACTCTCTAGAATCAATCACTGAAGAATTACTGTTGGCGTAAAAGATTACGCTAACATGTTTCTAAAGATTAGAAACTAACAAACGAAGTGTTTGCGAAGTAAACTGTTCTAAGCCTCCAAAAGGATAATAACTTAGAATAGTTCGAAAGTGTGTATTGAATAACTTGTATTCCGTCCCTATTACAGGGTAAAACGGGGGGTATTTATAGGCCCAAACATTAAGGAAAAGATCTTCTTACCCCTCTATTACAACCGACATAGTGGAAACTATTTGGTACCCCTAATAGGGCTAAAATGGTAAAAGACTGGATCTAATGAGAAAGAAGATAAGTCTTCCATCTTAGCTGGCAAAGAAACTCCTGGAAGAGCCCAAGTTCGAAGATATACTCCGAACTAGAATTCGTCATCATACTTCGAACTTGACTCAATGTATCTCCGAAGTTATATGCTGGAAGTCTTCAGCTTAATCACCAGTCTTTATCTTGTCACTGCAATAACCCTGAAGATGGAATATTTTCCCCCAACAATAGCCCCTCGAATATGCTTCTCCGCTAAATCTGTAATGTTAGGAGAGCAGTATACGCAAGAAAAATAATCATGCGTAGGGGTTAGCAGATTTAAACCATCTCCGAACTATGTGGAGATGTAAACTTCGAATCAGTTTCTAATAAAATTACATTCGAAGTAACTTAGAACTAACTCAAGAAGTCTGAAAGCCTTTTTAGACTTAGAAGAAATAGTCGTTAGCTTCTTTCTTCTAACGGAAGTTACGGAATGCTTTAATTTCGGAGCAAAGTAACGCCTAGGAATGTGAAGCGACACATACAAACGGTAAATAATTAGGATTTGGGCTATAAATAGAGGACCCAAATCCTTCTTGAGTACCTTTTCACTGCTTTCGTGCAAACAAACCATCACCCGAGCCCTAGCCTCCATTTTTCTTCTGAAGCGATCCGTGAGACCCGATGGCAAAGACTAGTTTCAAGGGACCTGGAGCAGCTTCAACCCTGGCTCGGCAGCAGGCTGCGGCAAGCAGCGGCGGCTGCAACCTTGGCGGCAGCGACCCCAAATCCTTCAGTGGCGACAATGGCGCCAGTGGGAGGAAATCCCCAGAATGTCGGCCCCCAAGACCTCTTTCCAGCATCAAGGAAGTACACGGACCAGTCTTATCAACTGGGGCCGTCAACCTGCAGAAGGGAATCTCTTGCGGCTGCAGTAGAAGGGAAAATTAGTTTGGGGGTGATGATTCGCAAACCTGGGAAGGAAATCATTCTGTCGCTGAGACCCAGAGAAGTGGTCGTCTTCGAAGCCTTCTTCGAAGCTGGTTTGGGTCTTCCAGCGGTAGACTTCTTGGCCGAGGTATTGGACTTATTCCACGTCACTCTCCCCCAACTCTCTCCGAATGCTGTTGCACGTCTCGCCATCTTCGAATGGGCGTTGCGAGCCGAAGGTTGCGAGGGAAGGGCTGAGATCTTCGCAGTGCTGCACAGAGCTTCGTGCCAACCGAAAACCTTCGTAGGCCCCGGAGGTGAAAAAATGGTAGTGGCCTTCGGACGCATTAACTTCAGGCTTCGGGATGAGTATGCTCTCCGATTTCCTGCCAAAGCTATCAACGCTAGATGGTATACAGACTGGATCTTGAAATGGTTTTATGCCGAAGTTGGAGCGAGCAACCGTCTAGCTGGACCTCTACAAGACATCAACTTCCGAAAGAAGCCCTTGTGCATCCAGATCCGGGTCAGCTCGAAGCTCGCCTTAGCTTGCTTCAAAAGATCAGTCAACGGTTGAGCATGCGAGACTTAGCCTGAAGAATTCCTCGGGCTCCAAATCCCTCCTTTGATGGCTAACTGGCCAATCACTTTCGAAGAGGATTCGGAAGGCGGTCTTCGGAATATTTATTCGAAGAATTAACAAACTTAACTTATTTTTCAGCCTCTTCAGCCCCTATAACTTCGGAGCAAATTGTACGAGCTTCGGAGAAGATTTTGGGCGTCCCAACTCCGACCGAGAAAGAATGGAGAATTAAATTGGTTGGTAGTTGGGAGCGATCCAACCGAGTATGGGGGTTACTCGAAGTGGTTCCGCCCCCTTTGGTGGATTGGGTGCCTTCGGAGAAAGGGCCCAAGAAGAGGAAAGCCAAAGCTGGGACTTCGAGCTCTGCCAAGACTCCAGTCAAGAAGGTGGCTCGAAAGCCAAAAAAACCCTGTACCTTCGAGCCCAAGAGCTTCAATCTCCAATTCTTAGGAGGATGAAGGCAGGTTGTTGGTGAGGCTGATTGACGAGGATGCAGCCCAAGGAACTGCACAAGTTGAAGAACCTGCGAACGTGTCGGAGTCTCAAGAAAATCTTGAGCAAACGAGGACTCTGGCTGTTCAAGAGGATTTACCTCAGGACGAAGTTCCTGTAGACGAAAGTGGAGTCGAAGTCACTGTGGCTTCGATTCCGGATGAAGCAACAACGATGAGAAACCAAGGGTTGGTTTCGGTGTTTGTGATGAGTGATTGACAGGCCTTTTACCCTCGGGTTCGAAGGGGTACCTCCAAAGGGGGTTCGGAGGTTGGACCTCCGAAGGGTGTTCGGAGGTGGGTTCACCGAAGGGTGTTCGGAGGTGGGTTCACCGAAGGATGTTCGGTGGTTTGGTTGTTGCAGCTGTTGCAGCGGAGTGTGTTCGTCGGAGGGGTCCGACAGTACACAATGACTGGGTGTGTACCGAAGGCTTCGGTACTTTGGGCGGTACACGGAGTGTGTGCCGGAGGTTGCTAACCCGGAGAGGTCTCCGAAGTACTGGATACACTTGTCTGCTTGTCTGTGGTGCGCAGGGACTTCGGAGGTGACGGACAAGGTTCGCAGCAGGTGAACCTGGGTCAAGCGGGAGGCTTGATGCCAGGGGAGCAGGGAGCTCCGTCACGGTGGCCGCGAAGGGGGTCCGGGTCGGTCCTCGGGTCGAGGCGTGCCAGGTGAAGGCAAAGAGTGCGGAGCGTGGCTCCGGGTGAAGGTGCTCCGAGACAAAGTCCTTTGATGCGAGGCACTTCGAAGGTGCTCCGGATGGAGTGACTTCGGAGTTGGATGGATCAAGTCCTCTGCGGAGGCAAGGAGTTCGAAGTGTGCTTCGGAGGGAGACATTCGAAGGTGCCCGACGAAGGTCTCAGAAGTCGAGGCGCATCGAAGGCATGGTCCGGGTGAGGCTCGTCGAGGAGTGTGCTCGGGGAGAGACACAGCGACGAAGGGCTCATGGAATGCTTCGTGCGGCGGCCTTGGACGAAGGAGGGACTTCGAAGGGTGGTACTCCGAAGGTGGGGCTTCGGAGGGAGGAAGGCTTCATAGCAAGGCTAGCTCCGGAGCGAGGTTGTCTTGTGGTACTTCGGCCTGCATGGCTTCGGTACACGGACTGACGGAGTTCGAGCTGGGAGAAGCTGCGAAGCCGTGGTGGTCCACTCCGGAGGTGTTGGTGCGAAGGCCCAAGGGCTTTGACGGCTTCGGCTCAAAACCATCACTGTATCGGAGGCTATCTTCGGCGAAGCGAAGGCCACCAGGCTCAAGGCTTCTCGCCGAAGCTACCGCACCCTCGCGTGCGAAGGGAGGCTCCAGAAGGTCAAAGACTACAAAGGCTGACACTGTCTGCTCTGCAAAAAGCTGACACTGTCCCCTCTGCAAAGCTGACAGAGAAGCCTCCAGAATAAAGTTGGACTACCTTTTGTACCCCTCTGTTCTGTACAGACAAAACTGGTGTAAAACCTAGGGGTAAAGTAGTCAATTCCTTTGGGTGAACTGTGGGCTATAAATATGGGGGCTCGGTAGGTAACATTTAACACTTTGAGCATTTACTGTTGAGCTCCTGTAGCCACACACTTCGTTGTATTTCATCCAGAGAGTTCATTTTTGTGTTCCTTGTTCAAGCGGCGAAGCCCTGCTTCTGTGTGCTTTTTGCTTGAGCTCGCTTTACATACCTCGCTAGTTATAGTGCACCGAAGCCTGTCTAGGCGAAGGGTGTTTTGTGCGAAGTGTGTTTTCAGCGCGCGTTCGCTCTGTGTAACTTGAGGCTAGACCTCACAGATTACTAGCGAAGCCCTGATCGAAGCCCGTTTTTGCTTCATGTGTCGAAGCCCTTAGCAAAGTCTGTTTGTGTGCGTTTAGACCTTGTGTACGAAGCCCAGCACCAGTTGCTGCTGCCAAGTACTTGGTCGAAGTCCTCAGAGGGCTGTCCACTGTTGCGAAGGGTGAAGTGTGAAGCCTGCTCGAAGCACCCTGTGTGCGGAGCCTGCACGGACTTAGCAGAGTAGATTTTCGAAGGGTGTGATCGGAGCGAAGTCTTCTTGGCTTCGAACTTTTGCTCCTGCGAAGCTTGTGTTCGGAGCTGTCAAAACACCTCCGAACCAGACCTTCGAAGGTAGTGTTCGAAGCCCTGTTCCGCAGAAGACAGAATTAAAACAGAAGGCTTGTTTTTAGCCCGAAATTTTAAAAGCTCCCATTCACCCCCTCTGGTCGCCGTTTCCGGTCCAACAATTGGTATCAGAGCCGGTTAAGATCACCAGTTGACCTTAACCGGTTTTGTGATCTGTTGGCGACATGGATAGAGGCAGTAAAATTCCTCTGTTCGATGGGACAGACTTTGCATACTGGAAGGTGCGCATGGAGGCTTACTTGTTAAGCCAAGGAAATGCAATTTGGGAGATTGTGGACTCACAATACTCCATCCCTGATACTCGCACTACTCAAACAGAAAAAGATCAGTATAATGCCAACTCCAAGGCTAGGAATATACTGTTCATTGGTTTGAGCCGGAGTGAGTTTGATAGGGTGCAGCACCTTAGGACTGCTAGGGAAATCTGGACAACACTCACTATTTTTCATGAGGGCTCTACACAGATCAAGGCCAGGCGCCAAAGCACATACAATCAACTAGTATCAGCTGTTTGTGCAGGCACCTGGTGAATCTATAGATGCCATGTTTTCTCGCTTTGACGCGATAGTGAGTAACTTGCGATCCAACTGGGACGCTTGCTTACAATGACCATGATAGGGCTATCAAGCTTCTCTATGCTCTTGACCGTAGCATATGGGAAGTGAAGATATCCAGCATTGAGGAGTCCGCAAGTTATGACACATTGACCTGTGATGAGCTCTTCAGCAAGCTGAAGTCCACAGAGATTGCCAAGGCATCTCTTGCAGTGCACAGAAGCTCTTTGCCACAGCCATTGGCATTGGTTTCTAGCACTAGCCGTGGCACCACTGCAGAACCAAGCACATCTGGCACTTGTGTTTTTGCAGATGGTTTTGCTTTGTCCTCCTTGGTCTCCGTCACAAAGGAGCAGGTGGACACTCTAGATGATGATGAGCTTGCTCTCATTGCCCGGAGGTTCACCCGCTTTCATCATGAGAGACGGGATCAGAGGAGAAGTGGTTTTAGTGGTTGCTTTGAGTGTGGCGACACTTCTCACATCAAGGCAAATTGCCCAAAGCTCAAAAAGAGAGATGAGAGTGAGCGCCCTAAATACCACAAGAAGGAGAGGAAACCCTTTGTGAAGGGCAAGCGCGGCAAGATGGCTAAGAAAGTAGCCAAGGCCGCTTCCAGAGCGTTCGTTGCTGCTCTCAGCGACATCGACACTTCCTCAACTGAGGAGTCGAGCTCTTAGGAGGAGGAGTCCCCAAGGAAGGAGGACAAGAAGGACAAGAAGGGACGAGACTTCACCGGCCTTTGCTTCATGGCCGACAGCGATCACAGCAGCGATGAGCTAGACTCATCTGAGGTATCTCTATCATCTGACCAGCTATTAATTAAATTAGATGAGCTGAATGAAGTAGTTCTTGGTCAGGATAGATTACTTGTGCAAGCCGCTAGAGAAAGAAAAGACCTTAGACTTAGGCTAGAATCTGTTTCTACTGAATATGCCATGCTTAAGTCTAAGTTTAATGATGCTGAATGTGAATCTTGTTCTGTTGTCATGGGTGAGCTTGCTCAGTTGCGTTCTGTTCATGCTCAAACTCTATCTGAGCTTGAGACTGCACAGAAGCAGCTTTTGGAGGTGGATTCTAGACCTCATGATATTATTGAATGCATGAACTGTTCTTTACTACGCGAAAGCATTAATTTACGTGATAAGCATGTTCATGATTTAGAGGCTAGATTGGAGAGGGCCGGTAGTTCTAAGGATGTGCAACCTGTTTGTGACACATGCATTACCCTTAAGGACCAGCTAGGCACTGCTAGAGAGCGAGCTGAGAACCTCATGTCAGAAAATGAGTACCTTCTTTCCGTGGTTAACAAATGAACTGAGGGAAAGGGTAGGATGGATTTGCTCTTGGCGAAGACCAAGATGTGTGCTGATAGAGCAGGGGTAGCTCTAGGTTTGGGTTTTGAGAGAATTTCTTCAGACAGTAAAATCAAAACTGTTTTCACCTCACCCACAACCCTAGAGAAAGAAAGAGCTCTGTTAGACACTCCACCAGCCAAGAAACCTACCCGACCACCAAAGAAAACCACTCCTCCTGCCAAGAAAAATCCTCCCAAGAAAACCACTCAGCAGAAACCCAAGGAGCCTGTGAGAGTTGCTCCTGTGACCCATGAGAGTGCCCCTAGGAGAGTGTTTCACTGTTCTTACTGTCAGCGGGCGGGTCATTTGGTTGGGTTCTGTTTTCGTCGCATCAAGGACTGAGCGACGCGCTCAGGCGATGAGTTACCAGGACATGCATTACCCATCTTTAGGTATGCATGAGTCTGAGTTCTACTCTCGTCCTTTTTCGAGGCTCTTCGTGCTTCTCGGAGAGGTTTTGCTCCTCGAGGTGTTCACCATGTTCCATATGGTGTTAGACCTCGGGCAAGTAGCTTTGTACCTCGTCAGAGTAGGAGACCTCGTCATGCTTTTCGATCACTGCATGTAGGTAGACCTCGCACTTTGCATCATTCAGATTATCATGTGCGTAGACCGTCTACTTTTACTGTGCCTACTACTCGTGTCACTCAGTGCTGGATGCCTCGTCATTTTTTCACTCACCCCAGCACTGAGCGATCGAGATATTCTTATCATGTGTAGGCGACAGATCGAGGCTTGGAGGGCACGTGGATCATGGACTCCGGTTGTTCGCGCCACATGACCGGAGATGCAGCATGGTTCTCCAGCCTCACCACAACCAAGCAAAGGGAACATATCACCTTCGGAAACAATCGAAGGAGTAGAGTGAAAGGTAAAGGTGTGGTAAGAATTAACTCGAATTTCACTCTCAAAGATGTTGCTTTGGTTGAAAACCTGGGATACAATTTGCTGTCTGTATCTCAGTTGCTTGATGAGGGCTTCGAAGTGCGATTCCATAGCGATACTTCGCAAGTGCTCAATTCTGATGGCGTTGTGGTGTGTAAGATCTTTAGAGTTGGGAGAGTTTTTGGAGCTGATTTTTCAGAGTCATCTGGTTCTTCTCATTGTCTTGTTGCACATTCAACTTCTGAGCTTTGGAAGTGGCATAGGAGACTAGGGCATATGAGCTTTGAGTTGCTCGCTCGTCTGAGCGCCCTAGGCCTGATCCGAGGATTGCCCAAGCTCAAGTTTGAGAAGAATTTAGTTTGCGCTCCCTGTCGACATGGAAAAATGATTGCTGCTTCGCATTCGCCAGTCACCACAGTGATGACTGAACAACCCGGAGAACTTCTCCATATGGACACTGTAGGTCCTTCTCGGGTCAGTTCTTTAGGCGGCAAGTGGTATGTATTAGTTATTGTCGACGATTTCTCTCGCTACTCTTGGGTCTTCTTTCTTGCCAGGAAGGATGAAGTGTTTTCACACTTTCGGAGCTTGGCTTTGAGACTTTTTACTGAACTCCCTGGTGCATTGAAATTCATTCGAAGCGATAATGGCACTGAGTTCAAAAATAGTCTCTTTGTTGACTTTTGCATGGAGCATGGCATAGAACATCAATTCTCTGCTCCGCGGGTTCCTCAACAGAACGGTGTTGTTGAGAGGAAGAACCGCACTTTGGTTGAGATGGCTAGGACGATGCTTGATGAGCATAGGACTCCTAGAAAATTCTGGGCTGAGGCCATGAACACTGCTTGTTACATCTGAAACCGAATCTTCTTGCGCTCAATTTTAAATTTGACATCTTATGAGCTGCGTTTTGGGAGACAGCCCAAGGTTACTCATCTTCGAGTTTTTGGCTGTCGCTGCTTTATCCTAAAACGTGGTAACTTGGACAAATTTGAGTCGCGATCTTCTGACGGGATCTTTTTGGGTTACACTACTCATGGTCATTCTTATCGTGTTTATAATTTGGAAACTAACACTGTCATTGAGTCATGTGATGTGACTTTTGATGAATCAACCCCCTCTGTTAGTTCTGCTTTCGAACAGGCAAACGAACACGACATGGAACAGACCTTATTCGAAGAAGAAGATCCCGGGGAATTCGAGGATGAACCCCTACTACCCTCGACATCGACCCCCGAAGCTGACCCCGCTTCAACTACTTCGGCACGAGGTCCCGAAGCGACTACCTCAACATCGGTCATCTTGGACCACTCCAACGCACAAGTTGAGGGGGAGACTGCATCCCGCCGCGAGGCTCCACATCATGTTCAAAGGATGCACCCTCCCGAGCAGATCATTGGTAAGCTTGATCAAAGGGTAACACGTTCTCATGCTCATTTCATTGATTCCGCTTTTGTTGCTTCTTTCGAGCCCTTAGATGTTAGTCATGCACTTTCTGATTCTAGTTGGATCAATGCCATGCATGAGGAACTTGAAAATTTTGAGAGAAACCAAGTCTGGTCTTTAGTTGATCCTCCACCAAATGTTCATTTCATTGGAACAAAATGGATTTTCAAAAATAAACAAGGGGAGGATGGGACTATAATTAGAAACAAGGCTAGACTTGTAGCTCAGGGCATTTCTCAACTAGAAGGGATTGATTTTACTGAAACTTTTGCACCTGTTGCTCGCCTTGAGGCCATTAGGATTTTGCTTGCCTTTGCGACATCCCGGGGATTCAAACTCTATCAAATGGATGTCAAAAGTGCTTTTCTTAATGGCTTCATAGGTGAAGATGTTTATGTAAAACAACCCCCTGGTTTTGAAAACCCCAAGTACCCACATAAAGTCCTTAAACTTCATAAGGCTCTTTATGGACTCAAGCAGGCCCCTCGGGCATGGTATGATAGACTTAAGTCTTTTCTGCTTGAGCGAGGGATATTTGATGGGCTCTGTTGATAAAACACTGTTTACTCTCAAGCATGGCAAAGATTTCCTCCTAGTGCAGATTTATGTGGATGATATCATCTTCGGTGCTCTTCTCATGCTTTGGTTGCCGAGTTTGCAGATACCATGAGCAGGGAATTTGAAATGTCAATGATGGGTGAACTCACCTTTTTCCTTGGTTTGCAAATCAAGCAAAGCAAACAAGGTACTTTCGTCCACCAGACGAAGTACACCAAGGACCTGCTCAAGAAGTTCGACATGTCTGATGCGAAGCCCCTCGCCACTCCAATGGCTACATCTGTAGCATTGGATCCTGACGAAGATGGAGAAGCCGTAGATCAGAAGGAGTTCCGAAGCATGATCGGCTCCCTTCTCTACTTGACTGCCACGAGGCCGGACATACACTTCGCAGTGTGTCTGTGCGCTCGTTTTCAGGCTTCACCACGAGCTTCGCACCGCCAAGCGGTAAAGCGCATCTTAAGGTATCTCAAACATACCCTTGAATTTGGCATATGATATTCAACGTCTTCATCTTTATGTCTTCGAGGTTATTCAGATGCGGATTTTCCTGGGTGTAGAATTGATAGGAAGAGTACCTCTGGTACTTGTCATTTTCTGGGTACTTCTGTGGTTTGCTGGTCTTCCCGCAAACAGTCTAGTGTTGCACAATCAACGGCTGAGGCCGAATATGTCGCTGCAGCTAGCTGTTGCTCTCAGATTTTGTGGATGGTTTCCACTTTGCGGGATTTCGGGTTAGATTATAAGAGTGTTCCACTTTTCTGTGATAACACAAGTGCTATTTGTATTGCCAACAACCCGGTTCAGCATTCCAGAACCAAACATATTGATGTGCGGTATCATTTTCTCAGAGATCACAATGAGAAGGGTGATATTGAACTTCAATATGTTGATACCCAACACCAGCTTGCCGATATTTTCACGAAACCCCTCGATGCTTCTCGATTTGCTTACTTGCGTGGGGAACTTGGTATTTGTCACCCTTACGACATTTTGTGAGGGGGAGCAGTTTTAGATGGATGTGCATTTGCTAATTGTGTTGAAATTGCATTTACATCTTTTGCACTTATATGCCTACTTTTAATTCATGAAATCATGACAGCTCAGCTCTATTTGATATATCTGGAACATTTATGTGCATGATGTTTTCTTTTCAAAATCAAATCGTGCTCACTGCTTAGTCTTGAATCTAGCCTGTTTAGGCAGGACTGCTTTAGCTACTTTTTATCTGCTTGATAGCAAGACACTATTCTTTGGATGCTCAAAATTGCAACTTGAAAAACTATTCTACTTTTTCATGGATATTCATAAAGTGCCAACAAATTGGTTCACATAGTTAAAATCAAAAACTCCATGATTTGCATGCTTCAAGTTAAAAGATCCAGGTGGGTTTGTTTGTCGCACTACCCTATTCTAGACTGCTTACCATTGCACATTGGTCTGAACTGGAATAGTGTAGTGTATGCCAAAATCATTGCTTTAAGCTTCTCATGGCTTTCATGCCTAGGCTTGGCCGGATTGGAAAGTATAAGGTGGACAAACAAATAACCCCTGGCACTAAGAAAAGAACAACAAAATTCATTGATCATCAAGTTTGCTTTTAATGCTCCATTTGAACTGGACTTGTCTTCTAGAGTAGAAATTGATTAGCTTTGCGCAGTCCTTGATTTTACTTGTCTAGTTTCCTTGACTAAGTGGTGATGCTTTTATTTCAAAAATAATCAAATCACATGCTTCATCATGTTTTTAGAGAATGTTAAGTGGAGCTGAGCCCATGATCATTGGTGTTATTGTTGGCATATTTTTGCTTCATATGTCTTTGCAATTCTGCTCATTTTGAAGCTTTGCATCTTTTACGTGCTCCTTGATGCTTGCATTGCCAAAGGGGGAGAAATTCCTAAAGGGGGAGAGACTTGCTACGTTCTCTGCTGCAAGGGGGTATAATTTCCAAAGGGGGAGAAAATGTGACATAAATGTTCTTTGTTGCCAAAGGGGGAAAACTTAACTCAGGGGGAGTTTTTATTGCCGAAGGGGCTTTTTACTCTTTTGAAAACGGGGGAGGAAAATTCTTCTATCAAGTGACATGATTTGGCTCTTTTCTGAGTTTTTATGGTCACTTGTGTGCTGAAAGTTTTTAAATTTTCTTGGATTTAAAGTTGGTTGTCAATGCACTCATCAAGGGGGAGATTGAGAAACCAAGGGTTGGTTTCGGTGTTTGTGATGAGTGATTGACAGGCCTTTTACCCTCGGGTTCGAAGGGGTACCTCCGAAGGGGGTTCAGAGGTTGGACCTCCGAAGGGTGTTCGGAGGTGGGTTCACCGAAGGATGTTCGGTGGTTTGGTTGCTGCAGCTATTGCAGCGGAGTGTGCTCGTCGGTAGGGGTCCGACAGTACACAATGACTGGGTGTGTACCGAAGGCTTCGGTACTTTGGGCGGTACACCGGAGTGTGTGCCGGAGGTTGCTAACACGGAGAGGTCTCCGGAGTACTGGATACACTTGTCTGCTTGTCTGTGGTGCGCAGGGACTTCGGAGGCGACAGACAGGTTCGCAAGCAGGTGAACCTGGGTCAAGCGGGAGGCTTGATGCCAGGGGAGCAGGGAGCTCCGTCACGGTGGCTGCGAAGGGGGTCCAGGTCGGTCCTCGGGTCGAGGCGTGCCAGGTGAAGGCAGAGAGTGCGGAGCGTGGCTCCGGGTGAAGGTGCTCCGAGACAAAGTCCTCGGAGGCGAGGCACTTCGAAGGTGCTCCGGATGGAGTGACTTCGGAGTTGGATGGATCAAGTCCTCTGCGGAGGCAAGGAGTTCAAAGTGTGCTCCGGAGGAAGACATTCGAAGGTGCCCGACGAAGGTCTCAGAAGTAGAGGCGCATCGAAGGCATGGTCCGGGTGAGGCTCGTCGAGGAGTGTGCTCGGGGAGAGACACAACGACGAAGGGCTCATGGAATGCTTCGTGCGGAGGCCTTGGACGAAGGAGGGACTTCGAAGGGTGGTACTCCGAAGGTGGGGCTTCGGAGGGAGGAAGGCTTCGGAGCAAGGCTAGCTCCGGAGCGAGGTTGTCTTGTGGTACTTCGGCCTGCATGGCTTCGGTACACGGACTGACGGAGTTCGAGCTGGGAGAAGCTGCGAAGCCGTGGTGGTCCACTCCGGAGGTGTTGGTGCGAAGGCCCAAGGGCTTTGACGGCTTCGGCTCAAAACCGTCACTGTATCGGAGGCTATCTTCGGCGAAGCGAAGGCCACCAGGCTCAAGGCTTCTCGCCGAAGCTACCTGCACCCTCGCAGTGCGAAGGGAGGCTCCAGAAGGTCAAAGACTGCAAAGGCTGACACTGTCTACTCTGCAAAAAGCTGACGTTGTCCCCTCTGCAAAGCTGACAGAGAAGCCTCCAGAATAAAGTTGTACTACCTTTTGTACCCCTCTGTTCTGTAGAGACAAAACTGGTGTAAAACCTAGGGGTAAAGTAGTCAATTTCCTTTGGGTGAACTGTGGGCTATAAATATGGGGGCTCGGTAGGTAACATTTAACACTTTGAGCATTTACTGTTGAGCTCCTGTAGCCACACACTTCGTTGTATTTCATCCAGAGAGTTCATTTTTGTGTTCCTTGTTCAAGCGGCGAAGCCCTGCTTCTGTGTGCTTTTTGCTTGAGCTCGCTTTACATACCTCGCTAGTTATAGTGCACCGAAGCCTGTCTAGGCGAAGGGTGTTTTGTGCGAAGTGTGTTTTCAGCGCGCGTTCGCTCTGTGTAACTTGAGGCTAGACCTCACAGATTACTAGCGAAGCCCTGATCGAAGCCCGTTTTTGCTTCATGTGTCGAAGCCCTTAGCAAAGTCTGTTTGTGTGCGTTTAGACCTTGTGTACGAAGCCCAGCACCAGTTGCTGCTGCCAAGTACTTGGTCGAAGTCCTCAGAGGGCTGTCCACTCTTGCGAAGGGTGAAGTGCGAAGCCTGCTCGAAGCACCCTGTGTGCGGAGCCTGCACGGACTTAGCAGAGTAGATTTTCGAAGGGTGTGATCGGAGCGAAGTCTTCTTGGCTTCGAACTTTTGCTCCTGCGAAGCCTGTGTTCGGAGCTGTCAAAACACCTCCGAACCAGACCTTCGAAGGTAGTGTTCGAAGCCTGTTCCGCAGAAGACAGAATTAAAACAGAAGGCTTGTTTTTAGCCCGAAATTTTAAAAGCTCCCATTCACCCCCCCCCCCCCTCTGGTCACCGTTTCCGGTCCAACAAACGACTGTTCAGGAAAATGTTCTGACAGTCGAAGATTTGACGCTTGATTCGGAACGAAGATCTCGCCTTCGATCCGCCAAGCAGCCCAATGCTTATCCGCCGCCAAAATGTCGAAGGTAAACTTCGAATAATTTTTTATCTTTTTTTTAAATGCGAAATTATACAATGTATAATACCTTTGTTTTTACAGAGTCCACTTCTATGGAAGAGGTCCGTCCTAAAGATACAGTTCCTGGACCTTCGACAACTTCGGAGCCAATCCCAGGAGCCACTCAGATGGGGCCTGGAAAAGGCAAAGGAAAGATGGACCCCCTCCCTGCTCCGAGCTCCGGATCAACTCCGTCTGAGTCAACAGACGAGAGCCAATCTACCGAGGGGGGCCAGTCTCCGGGGGCTTCGAAGACCACAGCTCAACACTCCGGGCCTTCGCCAAATGAAGATGACCAGCAAGCCTTGAGCATGCTCCCCCTTCTAGCTCCTTTCTTGGAGCGAAGAACTGGTCTTCGGACTTTGCTCGAGCCTTTGGATCGAGCTAGTCGCAAAGTTGGGGAGACGGACTTGGTGGCCATCCTGAGTGAGGCGGAGAGCTCGGAGCTTAATGCTGCTATGGAACGTGCAGTCTACCAGGTACGAAGTATCTGCAAAACAACATCAAATTTATATACAAATAATTTCTTACCTTGGTTTTTTCTTTTCGAAGCAAACAGTCTTGGCCCGAGCTGCGAATGTATCAAATGAACGTGAAATCGCTCGCCTTCGAGAAGAAAACGCAACTCTTCAGCGAAATATTACCATCTCCGAAGGTCGAGTGAGCCATATGGACAACATGGTCTCAACGGAGCGCAGGGCCAGACAAGGCTTGGAGGCTGCGAATAAAGAGCTCGAAGCAGAAAGAATTGTGCTTCGAGCAGAAATTGAAAGGATGCGGGCGGAGCACGCTACTGTGTGGACCGAGCTTGTTAGGCTCCGAGAAGAAGCTAGCCAGCTACTGAATCAAAAGAATTCTTTGGCTACGGAGGCTGCTAGACTCTCTGGAGTACTAGAAGAGCTAACTTCGGCGAAGGACGCATTCATTGAAGATAAGCTGAAGTCTGAGAAGGTAGCTGTGGAGGTCATGGACCAATTGCTATGCGTTCTGGAGTACTTTGGTACTACTGGGATGCTTCCTTCAGATGACAACATCTCCCTACTGCGCCGGTTGAATAGGATTCAAGGAGTAGCGAAGCAAATGAAGACAGCGGGCATTCGTTACGGAGAAATCTCCGGACAAGTGGCTGCTGTTGGCCTACTTCGCTACTACGAAGATCTGGGTCGATCGATAGCTCCGAGCGCAGGAGAGGGCCCAATTACCTTCGACGACGATCAGCTTCTCACTCCTTCCGAAGGTGTGGCCGCTGCTTGGCAAGCCTTCCAAACTTCATGGAGAGCCGAAGGTCGTTCTGCGATCAAGGCTTGGATTGACGAAGTACAACGCCAAAAGCAGGCTCAGAATCAAGCTTCGAGCAGTCAGCCTCCTCCAAACCCGCAGGTTTAGAAATGCCTTAGGATCTTTTGACTATGTAAAGCATTACGCTTATGTACATTCATGAATGAAAATTTGTTTATCATGTTTTTAGGCTTTGCCTCATATGGAAGATGTCGAAGTGTTAGACGTTAATGACGAACTTCGCTTATTATGGGCTACCTTCGATATCTTAAAACTTCACAAGCGTCCTCGATTTCTAGTTCCTCGAGATAGTTCCGGAGCAATTACGTCCGAAATAAGTAAAGATATACTATCTTGTATTAAAGAGGAAGAAAAAGAAGTTAACTTGGAAACTTCGTCTTCTGAAGACATTATATGGTCCGAAGACGAAGATGAAGCTCAAGGTAAAAAGCTTGAAGAACTTGGAAGCTGGGAAAGGAGCCCCGAACGGCTTCGAACTTGGGCCGAGCTTCAGCAAGAACAAAAGGACTTTAGAGCTTCGAAGGGAGGTAGGAGAGTTAAACGCAAAGTTGTTAGGACTCCCGACACTGGAACTAGCCGTTCCAACCCTAGCTCTAGAGATCGAAGAGGTCTCCGATTCCTTCTTGGTATAGATACCAATTTTTCATGATGTAATCATATTTGCTCGAATAATAAATATCGATTTAAAATTGTCTCCCTATTTATTAGCCCCTCTTTGGGTGTAAGCAACTTCGAACTGTATTCAAAGATGGTTAGGCACAAAGAAAAACTTCGGAGTACAATTTTGGGGGTTCGGAGCCCCTCTGTAATTTAAAGATCTTTTAAAATCTTATAAAATGTCTTCGACTATTTGTAATCTGAAGAATGGCGACTTAGCACCTTATGCTTTTGAAAGAAATCACTTGAGATAACTTTCCGGACACTTTAGTGTCTTAGGTAATTTGTCACTTTGGACTTTCTTAACAGACATTCGAAGCTCATGGCTCAAACTCTGTTTTGTTTTGGCCTCCTTCGGCTCTTTTTTGCGAATTCTGTCAAACCAGTGGTTTGGAGTTCGCAGTGGTCTCTTTGGACTCTTTTTACGGATACCTACAAGCCGGTGGCTTGGGCTCCGCATCATTTGGTCTCTTTGGACTCTTTTTACGGATGTCTTCCAACTTGTGGCTTGGACTCCGCATTCTGTGGTTTTTGGGCTCTTTTATGGATGTCTTCAAGCCGGTGGCTTGGACTTCGGATTATGTCAGCCCACCACCTCGGAAAATATGATTCAAATTAATGACACTTCCCTCTCGGTCAACTCCGCGGTTCTAGTGCGTCCACTCGGAAGCTGGAAGTTTATGAGGGGTAGGCATTATCTGAACCATATGCTTTATTGATTCGAAAAGTGATTACACATGATTACAAGGAGCCCTTATGCGAAGTATCGCTTTAGGTGCTCCACATGCCAAGTATGTGCTAATTCTTCACCTTCCAAATTAGCTAATTTAAAAGAGCCAGGACGTCCTGAACGAACAATTAAGTATGGACCTTCCCATTTATTTCCTAATTTTCCTGGCGCTATAATGCTTCGCAAAACGAGATGACCTGGTCTAAGCTCATTGATCTTAACCTTCGGGTCAAACCAAGCCTTCGTCTGCTGGTGATACTTTGATAAGTTGGCCACAGCTCGAAGTCTTGTCTCCTCTGTTAAATCTAGCGAAGCTTGTCTTTCTCCTTCAATCTCCGGTTCAGTGCTGCGAAGTGATCCTCCTTTGAGTTCTGTTGGAGTCATAGCTTCATCTCCGAATAGTAATCTGAATGGAGTAAAACCTGTGGTCCTTGTTTGCGTAGTCCGAATGGACCATAAAATCTTCGGAAGTTCTTCGGTCCACAGTCCTTTTGCTAATCCTACTATCCTTCGATTTAGCCCTGACAAAATATTTCCATTGGCTCTTTCTACAGCTCCATTAGACTGAGGATGCCTCACTGCCGCAAAACATAACTGAATGCCTAGATCTTCGCAGAACTTTCTGAAAGGTTCTGCATCGAACTGTGTTCCATTATCAACTGTGAGTTGTTTAGGCACTCTGAACCGGCAAATGATACTTTTCCAAAAGAATTTCTGTACATTGTTCGAAGTGATAGCTTTTAAGGGCTCTCCTTCTACCCACTTAGAAAAATATTCAATAGCTACCACTGCGAACTTTAAATTTCCCTTAGCTACTGGAAAGGGACCAATATAATCCATACCCCATCTGGCCATAGGCCATACCGGAGCAATAACTTGAAGAGCTGTTGGTGGGCGATGACTCCGTCGACCCATCCACTGACATCCTTGACAAGTGCGGACCAAGCTCTCCGCATCAGCTGTTATTGTAGGCCAATAAAGCCCCTGGCGAAGTGTTTTTCCTGCCAAAGCTCGAGGGGCCAAATGGCTACCGCAAAGTCCTTCATGGATTTCTCGAAGAATTTCTTGACCTTCGGCTTGAGATATACATCGGAGTAGAGGGGAACATACTCCGGCCTTGTATAAAATACCGTTGATTATTTGATAATTCCTAGCCCTGAGTTTCAATCTTGAAAAGTGTGGCTCTTCAAATGAATTTGCTCCTCCTTGCAAAAGTTCCATGATCGAATTTCTCCAATCTGTACTTGGAATGCAAAGAATCTCTGCGGAGGGAATTTGTGGCACCGAAGGTGTACTGAGCTCCTCATAAAAAGCTTCTTCTGGTATATCCATAGCTCCGGCTGCAGCTTTTGCTAAGATGTCCGCTTGCACATTTTCTGTTCTTGTTATACTCCGAATTGAAATACCCTTGAATTGTGCTTCGATTTTACGGATTTCTTCTAAGTACTTTGAAAGCTGTGGATGTCGAACTTGAAAGCTTTTATCTACGTGCCCTGCTACTATTTGAGAATCTGTCTTTATAACAACTCTTGTGGCCCCTAGAGCACGTGCTTTTCGGAGTCCCAGTAAAATCCCTTCATACTCCGCTATATTATTGGTAGACTTAAAGTTGAGTCTTGCGGAGTACATTGCTCTTTGACCTGAAGGCGAAATTAAAACTGCTCCGACACCTGCTCCGGATGCTTGGAAAGCCCCATCAGAAAAAACAGTCCAAATTCCTTCACTTGATTTCTCCGGAACCAACGTTGCAGGGGGAGTCCATTCTGCTACAAATATGCTAAGACTTGCGATTTGATTGCTGTCCTTGCCAGAAAGGATATGCCAAAGGGTGCTAGCTCAACTGCCCACTTTCCAATTCTTCCAGTGGAATCTTTACTTGGGAGCATATCTCCCAAAGGATACAAAGTTGGTACTATTACATTGTGAGCTGAAAAATAATGCCTTAGTTTCCTCGAAGCCATTATCAGAGCATAAACGAACTTCTCAAGCTCGGAATATCTTGTTTTTGCTCCGGACAATGCTTCGGACACAAAGTAAACTGGATTTTGTACCAACTTCCCGCTGACATCAATCTCTCTGACAAGAACTGCACTGATAGTAGAGCCAGTAGCCGCAAGGTAAAGGAGTAGAGTTTCGTCCACAGTAGGCACCGTGAGTGTAGCAAGATTACTGAGATACTCTTTAATATCTTCGAAGCTTTTCTGACACTCCGGTGTCCATGCAAAATCTTCGGACCCTTTCAATGCTTTGAAAATAGGCAAACTTCTCTCCGCAGACCTTGCTAAAAACCTGCTAAGTGCTGCCAGACGACCAGTCAGCTTTTGCACTTGCTTTAAATTTTTCGGAGGAGCCATCTTCTGTAGTGCAGTTATTTGAGTAGGGCTAGCTTCAATCCCTCTGCTTGAAACTAAATACCCTAACAATTTCCCAGCCTTAGCTCCGAAGATACATTTCTCGGGGTTAAGACGAATCCCACATGCCCGAAGACTATTAAATGTTTCTGCTATGTCTAGGCTATGTTGGTGCTTTAAAGCACTCTTTATTACAATATCATCCATATAGGCCTCCACATTGCGACCTAATTGATGACCTAAAGCCTTAGCAACTAACCTCGAAAAAGTAGCCCTGGCATTTCTTAAGCCAAAAGGCATTCTTACATAACAGAAGACTCCGGAGGGAGTTACGAAGCTTGTCTTGATCTCATCTTCGCGTTTCAACCATATTTGATGATAACCAGAATACGCGTCAAGGAAGCTTAATAACTCCGAACCTACGGTGGAGTCGACCAATTGATCAATTCGGGGCATGGGGTAGGGGTCACGAGGGCATGCTTTATTCAAGGATGTGAAATCAATGCACATGCGCCACTTCCCGGAGGATTTCTTCATGACGAATACTGGGTTGGCTAACCATTCTGTGTGAGCCACTTCTCTGATTATCCCAGCCTTCAACAATTTTTCAACTTCGTCTTTTGCAAGAACAGCTCTTTCTGCAGACATTTTTCGGAGTCCTTGCCGAACAGGCCGGGCCTTCGGGTTTACAAGTAAACTATGTTCAATAATATCCCGATTGACTCCGGTGATGTCTTCGTCAGACCAGGCAAAGACATCTAAATTCTCCTCCACTACTTTTTCCAAGGAGGTTGCAACTTCTGGAGGTAAATCTTTACCAAATTGAAATGCATATTCTTTACCATCTTTAACAATAATCTTCGTTGCGATCTCTCCTTCAGGACTTGGTCTTGGGAAGGATTTCTTCGAAGATTCGGAAGGAGCTGAAAAATTGTCTTGATTATCTTGCATGTTATTCACTTGTCTTGGATCAAGAGGGGGGCCGTGACCATATTCTGCTCTTCGGGCGGTAGCTTGATCTCCGAAGATAGTGAGCACTCCCGCTTGTGTGGGCATCTTCATGCACAAGTAATTGTGGTGTGCCACAGCTCCGAACTGATTTAACATGCCTCTTCCGAAGATGACGTTGTAGGCATATGGAGCATCTACGACGTCGAAGATTACTTCCTCTGTCCTGGCTAACAATCCTTCTCCGAAGGTAACTTCCAGGCCAATTTGGCCAAGTGCATCAAGCGGAGGCCCTGCGAAGCCTTGCAAAGGACGAGCTGCTGGAAGAAGGTGCTTTCTGGAGATGCACAATTGATCGAAGGCTTGAACAAAAATAATGTATGCCGAACTCCCTCCGTCAATTAGCACTCTTCGAACCTCAATTCCTGCGATGTCGGCAGTAATGACAAGTGGATCTGCATGTGGAAATTTAATGCCATATGCATCCTCTGCAGAAAAAGATATTGGCACATGGGACCATTCAGGCATAGCAGCTGCAGATGATGAAGTTCCAATGTGCCCCACTTCTCTGACATACTCTCTTCTCTGCCTTTTTGACATGCTTCCGAGAGTACCTCCTCCGGAGATGGGGAGGACTACTCTTTTTCCTCGGTCTTGCCCTTCTTCTTGCTTTAGAGGTGGCATAATATTGACCACCGGAGGGCGCCTTGCGGCTTCGAAATTTTCTATCCACGCCACAGCCTGGACAGGCTCCGGGCGCACTTCAGCTGGAACTCGGTCAGTAGTGCCTCGACCCGAAGTTCTTTCCAGATACTCTCCTCTCAGAGCAAGTATAGCCATGCAAGTATCAGTTGCATGGCTTCGGTTTTCACCATGAATACAGCACAAAAGGGTCTGGCCTTTGCCAACCGGTTTCCCTAGCGGCCTCCAGCCGCTGGCCTTGGTTCCTGATGGTTGCGGAGCTCTTTGGGAAAACTTCTGCGGGGGTGCAATGTTCAGAACTTCCGAACGAGGATGCTTTTGCCCCCTTCTCCTATCATGCTGAACTTCGAAGACAGGTTCTTGCGGCTGTGCCGAAGTTTTCACTTCTAATTTTACTTCCTGCAATATCGACGGGGTTGCAGCGGTTCTCTGAAGCCATCCTTCTTCTGACCTCGCATCCTCTTCGAAATATGACATCAACTGAGAAACAGAAGATATGCTTTTCCGGTGAAGTTTATCAAGGAGGCCTGGATGAATGACTCCCTCTCGAGCTGCGTCAACTACTGAAGATGTAGTCAACCCTCGGATCTGCGACTTCGTATGAGCGAAGTGCTTGAAGTATTGCCTCAATGTCTCTCCAGGGAGTTGCTTCAACTGGAAAAGACTTCCCGTCGACATTGGAGGCACGAAGGTGCCTTGGAAATTGCTTACGAACTTCTTCTTCAGCTGTCCCCATGAACTAATTGATCCTGGCTTCAAGGACCAGAACCACCGCAATGCCACTCCTTGAAGAGCTAAGGGGAAGAATTTTGCCATGGTGTCTCGCACTCCTCCACTAGCTTCAATTGCTAGAGCATAAGAACGAACAAATTCTCCAGGATCCTCATCTCCGGCATACATGCAAAGCTTCGAAGTCTTAAACATCGGATCGAAGCGAACTTTTTGCAGTTCAGGATGTAACGGAGATTCGGTATCAAAGGAGGCGTTCTCCAGGGCTTCAGGATAGATAGGTTCGTCGTCTTCAGGCACTTCCGGAATAACAGGGATGGCTTGAGAGCGAAGCCTATTTGCAGCTTCTTGTCGCCATCTCGCTACTTCAGCTTGGAGACTGGCCATGTGCGAGGCCATATCACCAAGATTGTCTTCATCTCCTCCGGAAGGATCTTCCGGGTCTTGAGAACTGTAAGGATCAGTTTGGAGTGGAACTTGAGGTGGAAGAGAAACTCTGGGTGGTCGAAGTATAGATGGAGTTGGCGGAGGAACTCCGTGTGCTCGAGGAATGGGAACCCCTTTCGGAGTTTGAGGTGGAGGAAACGTCGAAGGTCCTCCGACCTCAACAGTGTCGGGAGATGCCCCTCCGGAGGTCCGAGGGGACCTTCGAATAGGGTTACGAGTTGCGCTCCGCTTAGGAGGCATGATGTAAGAAGTTGGTAGAGAACGAAGTTTCTTGGACTAGGTTCCCCACGGACGGCGCCAACTGTTGGCGTAAAGATTACGCTAACAGGTTTCTGAAGATTAGAAACTAACAAACAAAGTGTTTGCGAAGTAAACTGTTCTAAGCCTCCAAAAGGATAATAACTTAGAATAGTTCGAAAGTGTGTATTGAATAACTTGTATTCCATCCCTATTACAGGGTAAAACGGGGGGTATTTATAGGCCCAAACATTAAGGAAAAGACCTTCTTACCCCTCTATTACAACCGACATAGTGGAAACTATTCGGTACCCCTAATAGGGCTAAAATGGTAAAAGACTAATCTAATGAGAAAGAAGATAAGTCTTCCATCTTAGCTGGCAAAGAAACTCCTGGAAGAGCCCAAGTTAGAAGATATACTCCGAACTAGAATTCGTCATCATACTTCGAACTTGACTCAATGTATCTCCGAAGTTATATGCTGGAAGTCTTCAGCTTAATCACCAGTCTTTATCTTGTCACTGCAATAACCCTGAAGATGGAATATTTTCCCCCAACAATTACCCTTCTTAAAATGCACCTCCAAACCATCCTCAAGAAGTTGTGAAACAGAAATCAAATTGAAGTTCAATTTCTTAACCAAGGCAACATTTTTTAAAGAGAAATGATCTGAAATGCGAATTGAGCCAATGCCACTTACATTCCCTTGACCACTGTTCCCGAATGTGATGTACTCTTTGGAGCTCGGGGGAGTGAGACTGGAGAACCATCTGCGATGTCCCGTCATGTGGCGAGAGCATCCTGAGTCCATGATCCAAACATCCTCCAGTCCCCGATCCTGCACAATCAGTGGCTGTAAGTGGGAGCAAATGGTCTGGCACTAGGTTTAGCAAAAGAGCTAAACCAGTGTCGAGCCATCTGCTCAAAAGATGGAAAGCAGAAATCATCAGAAAAGTTTGGACCAAACGCGGCTCAAAGCGCGGTCCTCGGTTCTACCTAAAGCCTTGGCCACGAGGTCCAGGACCGTAGCCAAAACAGCCTGGAGCTCTGCCGGAACGGACACCACCAACTGGAGCACGGGCAAGAAAGCCGTCTCCTCTACCACCACCTACACAACGCAGCCTGGCCTCCAGCCTCTCCCCGCGTCGAGGAACTCTCAGTCTACCACCCTGCTGGTAGAACTGCTCCTGACCACCACGAACACGCTCTGCTCTCTCAACCGACTTCCTCCTGAAGCAAAACTCTGCAAGATGCCCGTCTCTCTGACAGTACTCACAATGATAGGAAGGCTTCTTGGGATGTGGTTGAGGCTTAGGGTTCTTGGGCTTAGTGGTGATTGGTGTTGTCTTCTTGGGCTGAGAGGGTCGAGGAAGAGAGTCTAGAGAAGAGTTGAGGTGTTTGGGCTTTGGAACCCAGATAGGCTTCTTGGGTGGAGCTTTGGGTGGTTCATGAATTACTCCATCCTTGGGCTGACAAGCCTGGGAAGACTCAGTGGAGTGAGTCTTGGGGTATCTCTGCTCAGGAGTCATTTTACTCCACTCCACTGCTCGGCTAATGGCACTCTCAGAGTCAGCCTTGGTGTAGGTGTAACCTACCCCAAACCCATCCTGCCTCTTGAACTGCTGGATCATCATGCCGAGTTGTGGCTCTCTGGCACTGATCCAACTCAGGATAGAACGGAGGTAAAAGTTCTCATTCTGAGAATCAGCTAGCTCCTCTCTCAAGGAAGCTAGAACCTCCACCTGAGACAAACAGGTCTCACACTCACTCTCTACTTGGACAGACTTTTCGGCTTTCATCTTGATCAATTCCATTATAAGAGACAAACAGTTTTCATAGACAGTGGGTGGAACTGATAGTGTCTCAAGTTCTAGCCAAGTCTGCGCAAGCTCAGCTCTCAACCTTTCCAAATCACCCAAATGCTCATTGCCCTTGGATTTCAGCTCAGCTAAGGCAGCTAGATGAGATGGGCAATCAACACAGGGTGCGACGACTGTGGCTTGTGCATTTTTCAGCTCCAGCTGAGCGCTTTCAAGCTTAGTGGCCAAAGCATCCCTCTCATCAACACTTTCCGTGTACCTAGACTTCAGAGTCGATAGGTCACACAGAAGCACCTCACACTTTGGGCACTCACTGCTATCACCCAAGCAAGGGGAAGAAGATAGACTCTCAATTCTGCCATTGGCTATGGCAAGCTCACTCTCTAACTCATCTATCCTCTTCTTGGCCCCCCTAAGCAGTTTTTTCCCGATATTTCAACTCGTGACGATTGATTTCTATTAAATCAACGATTTCGCGTTCATAGGATGATACCTTTTCGTTGTCGTCGTCGGAGTCGTCGGAGGAGCTCTTTTCTTCCTTATCCCCAAGAGCCATTGAGCAGAAGCTCTTGCGGGATCTTCGGCGCTGGTGTGAGTGGCTCTTCGGTTTGTCCCCGAAAGCCATGAAGCAAAGGCCCGCCGGATCATCGTTGTCCTTCCCTTTCTTGATGACGATCTCCTCATCGCTTGAGCTTGATGAATAGGAAGAAGACGTGGAAATCTTGGAGTAGTTCTTCTCCATCTCGGCGAAGAAGGCCTTGTCGCGCTTCTTGTTCTCTCGCCGGTAATCCTTCAGAGCCTTCTCTCAAGGAAGCTAGAACCTCCACCTGAGACAAGCAGATGTCACACTCTCTATCGACTTGGACAGACTTCTCAGCTTTCAGCTTGATCAACTCCATTCTAAGAGACAAGCAATTCTCACAAACAGTGGGTGGAACTGACAGTGTCTCAAGCTCTAGCCTAGTCTGCTCTAGTTCTGCTCTAACTCTCTCCAGCTCACCCAACTAATCATCACCCTTGGCTTCAGCTCAGCTAAACTAGCTAGATGGGATTGACAGTCTACATAGGGAACGACGACAATGGCATGAGCATCTTTCAGCTCCAGCTGAGCGCTCTCAAGCTCAGTGGCCAAAGCGTCCCTCTCATCTACCCTCTCTGTGTACCTGGACATCAGAGTCGTCAGTTCCCACAGTAACACCTCATAGTTTGGGCACTCACTGCTACCACCCAAGCAAGGGGAAGAAGATAGACTCTCAATCCTGCCATTGGCAATGGCAAGCTCACTCTCAAGCTCATCTATCCTCTTCTTAGCCCCTCTAAGAAATTTCTCTCGATACCTCAACTCCTGACGGTTCTCTTCAAGTAAATCAATGAATTCTTGTTCATAGGAGGATACCTTTTCATCGTCATCGTCGTTGGAGTTGTCGGGGGAGCCCTTCTCTTCCTTATCGCCAAGAGCCATTGAGCAGAAGCTCTTGCGTGATCTTCGGCGGTGATGTGAGCAGCTCTTCGGCTTGTCCCCGAAGGCCATGAAGCAGAGGCCCACAGGATCATCCTTGTCCTTACCCATCCTGATCACGATCTCCTCATCGCTTGAGCTTGATGAAGAGGAAGAAGACGAAGACCGCTTGGAGTAGCTTCTCTCCATCTCGGCGAAGAAGGCCTTGTCTCGCTTCTTTTTCTCACGCCGGTAGTCCTTCGGGGCCTTTTGGAAGAATATTATCTTGGGCTTGCCCTTGGTGAAGGTGGAGCTATCGTGCTTGCCGGAGTCATAGGAGCCACCACCGACACCCTTCTTGTGACCATTGCGCTTGGGGAAGTCGGCGATGAAATGACCTGCATCACCACACTCAAAGCATCTGGATTTTGTGCTGTGTCTTTTGAACATTCGCTTATCATAGACACGACGCACCCGATTGTTAAACAGACATAGATCATCATCTCCTAGCGACTCAAGCTGGTCCTTAGTGATAGACATCAAGGAGAACCTAGCACAGCTCACAGAAGAGGAGTCAGCAGAAGGTGTCGCAAGGGCCAGGGTTTTTGATCTAGAGCCAGTGAGATTTGATCGCAAGGTGCTCTCAATGATAGAGGATACCTTGATCTCCCAAATCTTAGGGTCCAAGGTATGAAGAACCTTGAGTGCCTGCTCATGATCTGAGACCAGCTGAACTCCCTCGGCCTTGTTGGCCCGAACCTTGTTTATGATCGATTGAAACTGACCAAACAAGGCTTCAACAGATTCACTCGGCTTCTGTGTGAAATTTTCATATTCATGCCGGTAGGTCTGATAGAGCCGAGCCTTGACATGGGCTGTCCCCTCATGGTGTGCCTGAAGGGTACCCAGATCTCTCTAGCAGTGCTGAGATGGCTCACACGCTCAAACTCAGTGGGACCTAAACCAGAAAACAAAATGTTCACCGCTTTGTTGTTGTTTTGATGCTGGGCGATTATCTCGGGAGATGTACGCTCAGCAACAGGCAATATTGTGAAAGTAGCATGAACACAAATGTCCCAAACGTCCGAGCTCTGGCTCATGAGATAGGCTCGCATGCGAGTCTTCCAATAAGTATAGCCAAAAGCTTCTAGGGACAGGAACCTTTGCAGAAGAAGTCATGATCACTACCTGGGTTTAGAACCGTTTAAGGCATGGAAAAACCCTAACCAGGCTCTGATACCACTTGTAGGACCGAATGTAGTGACCAGAGGGGGGGTGAATGGGCGCCTAAAAAATTCTTGCGAATCAATGGCTTTCTCACAACACCCAATGCACCTCAACAAAAAACCAGTAGGAACAAGAACAGTTCACAGGTCCAAAAATAATATAGCCTAAAAACGACCGGTGTCCTAAATGAAAAGACACCAACACAGTGCTTAAGGCAGATCAACAGAGCATTCAATTCATGAGCATTTCTAGCATCATAACAATAATCATCACAAGCATTTAAACAAAATAACTGATGATATAAAAGTTCTCTTACAGATAAAATAAAGTGCACTACCAATAGAGAAACATATCAATGACCAAACATAGTGCAACCTGAAATAAACTACTTGCAGCAAATAAATCTATCCAGAGATTCACTACAAGTGCACGGAAATCGAGAGCTAGGATTATTGCTAATTTAGACAGAAGCTTAGGCAAGTACTTCAAGGATGAACTAATCAAATACAAAAACTAGTGCTAGCCAGACTCAGTTCATTTAATCATGTAAAACTAATGAACAAAGAACAAATTCAATAATAATCAGCATTAAGCAACCAGAGCGAATCACAAAAGGCCTGCCTCGATTTTTGTGCCTATATGATGTATCAAAAATTCACTCGGGAAAAATTGTACCTCGTGATTTTCTCCGCCTGGACGTCGTGCCGCACGTCTGCTTTCTCAAGCCGCACGCCGGCTGCTGCTTCCTGCCATGCGCAGGGGATCCCATGCCGTGCGGCTGCTAGGCCCGACGACCACGAAAGCTACTGGCTTGCCGAACCACGCGTAGCTGCCTAGGCCCTGCCGCTGCGTGTAGCTGCTGCTGCGATACAGCCGGCTAGGCTGCGCCGTTGCCGGCTAGATGGTAGCTAGATGTGTTGCTTTGATGCTGCTGCATGCCTCGGCGGAAGAGAAGGCGCGAACGTGTGAGGGCGGAGAAAAACAACAGCACCCGGAGAAGAAAGGATCGCCGGCGGCGAAGAGAAAACTCACCGGCGGAAAAATGAAGAACACGGTGGAAAAAGTGACCCAAATTTTGGAATTGGTAAAGTGATTTCTTAAAAATGGGTAACCCTAACCCTAGGTATTGGGGCCCTTTTATAGGCAGCCCAATAAATGGGAAAATGCAAAAATACCCCTAGGGTTTTTACAGACGCTGAAATAAAAATGGAAAAGACCGAAATGTCCTTAGAGTTTTTTACAGACTCGATTGACAGACTATGGGTCTAAAGGCAAAATAGTAAAACCTAAATAAAGATATGAGAAACCAAGGGTGGTTTTGGTCTATATGATGAGTGATTGACAATGATGAGCGACTGAGAGAGAGTGGTCGAGAATATATGTGGAGTGCCACTACAAGAAAATAGAAAGTTTTCAGTCAGCTATTTTATCTTCCGTCGGCATTTCGAGAAGCCGACGGAAGTTAAATAACTTCCATCGGCCTAGAGGAGCCGACGGAAGTTAAGCTAACTTCCGTAGGCTTTTCACCAACTGCTGCGCCCGTACAGGGAGCCCTAACTCCATGTACGCGCGCTCCCACAGACCCGGCCGCCGCCGCCTCCTGCACCCGCCGCCTCCCGCCGCCAACCACCGCCTCCAGCAGCCACCGGTCGATGCCTCCGGTCGCCGCCTCTGGCCGCCACCTCCCGCCGCCGCCGATCGCCTGGTCCCGCACGCGCCGCACCGCGCCTCCCCGCCGTGCGGCCGACCGCCGCCGACCACCCGCCCGGATCACGCGCCGCCGCCCGCCGCCGCTTCCCACGCTGACCGCCCGCGCCGCTGCCCACCGCCGCCTCCCACGCCTACCACCCGCGCCGCCGCCCACCGCCACCTCCCAATGCATGCCGACTGTCTGTGCCGCCACCCTGTCCGATCCCACGCACCGCCGCCCACTGGCCTCCCACCGCCGCCAGCCGCCCGACGGCCACCCGCCGATGCCCTCTGGCCGCCGCCTGTCGTCATCGCCCATCGCCACCCATCGTTGCCGCCCATCGTCATCGCCCGTCGCCGCCCCCCGTCACCGACCGTCGATCAAGTAAGTTGTGTATGTGTGTATGTGAATTGTGAGTTGTGTATGTGTGTGACTGTATGTATGCCACATTTGCTGGCGACGTGATGGGGGCGTAGGGCGACTCCCTGCTGCGGTGAACACGGCGCACGGCAGCGGAACAACGGCGTGGTGCCGAGGCGCGCACGATGAGGGCGCCTGGGAGGGAGGTGGAGGTGCGACGCGACGGCGTCAACTCGGGAGGGGGGAATTCGGCTTCGTGGCTAGAACTAGCTTCTTGTATTCTTTATATCTTCTTAGTACTCACTAAATTGGAATTGTTATATTGACCATCACTTTTTATTAATTTGTGGTTTGTAGATGATTTCATTACGATGATTAGTATATTATATATGTGTATAATTTCTTATATATATTCTTTTCGTATGCAATTATTTATTTGACACGAACGTAAATAGTGTAATGAAACCTATGCGTCACCCGTTTCGGACCAACATGTCTCACACGTGTCATGTGTGTTAGATCTGTAGGTCCGAAATTGTCCCTTTTTGGACAGCCTCAGAGTGGGCGACAGAGTGTGGTCTTTATAATGAGTCATGAGTCCGAACGAGATTTTAGTGACATAACCTTGTTGTTCTCCATTGCACCACTATTAGGCGTGCAATTGGAGAACAGCGGGGTTATGCTGCTGAAATTTCGTTCGGATGCATGGCTCGTCATAAAGATCACGTTCTATCGGTCACTCTTGGGTGTGTTTAGGACCTATCTTTTCCTATAGACATAGGGACATGATATGTAGAAAACGTATAGTACTTATGATGCATTCTCGATTGAATGAATGTTTTGCCTATAGAATGGCTGAGGACGACCGACAGTGGATGTATTGATGAGGACATCACTTCACATGATACACACATGGAGCCTCCACCTACAATTCAATTACAAGGACGAATCACACGCGCCCGTGCCCAGTCGCTTGAACCATGAGGTTAATTCTTTCCTTAGCAACTATGTTAATATTTGTTTGGACGGGATTCTACTGAATACTACTGATATTTTGTTGCTTAGGAACATGGGAGATGGAATAGAAGAGTTGGAGTTGAAGACGGAGTCGCACGGATGATTTGAAGTCAAGAATTCGCTGTTCGGACTACATCGACCACCATGCACCAAAATGAGCATAACTTCCTCATACGAAGTCCGATTGGCGCGTTCTTGGACTTTTTGGAAAAGCTAAGGAGAATATGGATCTTTTGGCATTCGTTTCGCCTCATTTGGAGTCTCGAGCCGTCCTGTGTGTTTGAAACAGTCCTGCATGACAGAATTGGGCCGTGTTGGCCCATAGTCCGAGTCTGTCAATCTTCTAGCCCATAATCAGAGTATGTACGCCTTCTACAGGCTGCCCACACCTTATATACTCACGGCAGCCGCCTCTAGGGTTAGGTTTTGCTTTGTTTGCATCTACACTTGTGTGTTTAGATCCCGCCCCTTGCACCAGACCTATTGGCTGCTGCATCGGCGTTTGTGAAACCTCACCTTTTCATCGTTTGTTCTGTGATTTGGCATTCGACTTGTATCCTTCTTGTTCTTGCTTGTGTTCTTGGGTTCGCTTGCAGGAATTAGCCTTCGTGGCGAGGTCAATCGCGTCCTGCGTGGTTGATAACCAACGGAGACAGTGGTGTAACGGTTGCAAGGTTTTGATCCGCCGGACCGGAGCCTTGGATCGCCAACGTCGAGATTCTCCACCAATCCAAGTTATCCTTACCTAACGGAAGATCGGGACCTGATCCCCCATTATGTATAGTGGTTGGATGAAAAGTGGAGCTCACATGAGGGAGTGGGTAATCAACGCTGAGAAATTTTTTGATCGTGCATTCGCTTTGACAACAAACACTGGCGTGAGGTGGCCATGCATGAAGTGCAGAAATTCTCGTTGGCAAGACAAGAGGACGTTGTCATTGCATATTTGCAAATATGGTTTCGTGCAGGTTATGAAGTTTGGACTTTTCACGGCGAGACAGGCCGTGAAAAAACGGTATTAGTAGTGGAAGAAGAAGATGATAGCGTTGCTGACGATAGGATGGATGAGATGCTTGATGCTATACGACCGGAGTTTGAATCAAACCCTAAGGATCCTCCAACACTGGAGGTTCAAAAGTTTTTTGACATCCTTCGAGCATCAGAAGAGACATTGCATGAGCACACCTCCATAAGCGTTCTCGCTTTTGTGACCCTTCTTATGGCCATTAAGTCAAAGTTTGCATTTTCAAACAATTGTTATAAGGAGCTCTTGAATCTGATCAACGATATCCTTCCTAAGAACCATAAGGTGTCGAAAGACATGTACCAGTCAAAGAAAATGCTTTCTGCTCTCGGTATGGAGTATGAGAAGATTGATGTGTGTCGAGATAATTGTATGCTGTTCAGGAAAGAACATAGTAATGAGGTGAAATGCTTAAAATGTGGTAAACCGAGATTCGTAGAGGTCGTAAATGAAGACGGAGAGAAGGTGATGACAGAGGTTGCTCATAAGCAGCTTCGTTACATACCTCTTACACCTCGGGTGAAACGATTGTTTCTATTAAAGAAAACCGCTAGACATATGCGATGGCATAAAGAAGGTGTACGTGAGAATAATCAAGTAATGGTGCACCCATCTGATGGTGAGGAATGGAAGGCTCTAGATGATTTTGATGCAGACTTTGCTAGTGATGCAAGGAATAGTTCGCATCGGGTTGGCAACATGTGGATTCACGCCTTTCAATGTAATCGCATCGTCATACTTTTGTTGGCATGTGTTTGCTATTCCATACAACCTTCCACCTTCGTTTTGTATGAAATATGAATTTATGTTCCTGTGTCTCATTATACCCGGTCCAGAGCATCCTGGAACACGACTAAACGTGATGCTGAAGCCCTTAATTGAAGAGTTGAAACAATTGTGGAAAGGAGTTGAAGCATATGACTATGACCAGAAGCAAAAATTCAATCTTCGAGTTGCGTATCTGTGGTCGGTCCACAATTTTCCGGCATACGGTATTTTTTCTGGTTGGAGTTGTCATGGAAGGTTGACATGCCCAATATGTGCGAAGGACACAGATTGTTTCCATCTAAACTTCGGGGGAAAGATTTGTTACTTTGATTGCCATAGATGTTTTTTACCCTTGAATCACCCATTTAGGTTATAGAGGAACAATTTCAAGAAGGACAATATTGTTGTAAAGGGACCACCAAGGCGTTTAAATGGTAGAGAAATCGTTGATATGCTGAATGAGTTGGTCCTTAATGAAAATGAGGATGGATTTGTAGGATTCAGGAACCGAACATAATTGGACCCACATATGTGGCTTATGGGAACTGCCGTATGTCAAATCACTAATTCTGATGCACAACATTGACGTTATGCATCAGGAATGCAATGTTGGTGAAAGCATTATAAATACATGTATGGATTTTACTGACAGGACAAAAGATAATGTAAAGGCGAGAAGAGATTTAGCTGAGATTTGTAATCGACCAACCCTTGAGTTGACGAATAGTGGTGGCAAGCCATGTGCCCTATTTTGTTTAAAACCTAAAGAAAAAACAAGTAATGAGGTGGTTGAAAAATTTGAAATTCCCACATGGTTACGCCGTGGGATTTAGAAGAGCTGTGAATTTGAAGACAGGGAAATTAAATGGATTGAAAAGTCACGATTACCACATAATAATGGAAAGAATCCTTCCTGTAATGTTTCGCGGGTACCTGAATGATGATGTGTGGAAGGCGTTAGCTGAGCTGAGCCATTTTTATAGGACAACTTTGTGCGACATAAATTAAGAAAGATATGATGGAGATGCTCGAGAAAGAGATCTCGGTGCTTTATGTAAATTGGAAAAAATATTCCCTCCAGGGTTCTTCAATCCAATGCAACATTTACTAGTTCATCTGCCATATGAAGCTAAGGTAGGTGGCCCTGTGCAATATAGGTGGATGTATCATATTGAAAGGTCCCTAAAGAAGCTTACAGCGATGGTTGGTAATAAGGCGAGAGTTGAAGGTTGCATCACAGAACAATTTAAATTGAAATAGATAGCATACTTCACTAGTGTATACTTCGCTGAGCATCACAATGTCAACACACCTGCTACACGGTACCATATGGATGAAGACCATCCTTGTAGTGAGTCGGCAATTCATCATCTTGGTAAACCTCATCGACCTCTTCAACCTCCAATTGATAAGCGCCATCACTAGGGGTGTGTTGACATTCCCGAGGATTCACTTTGTAGACTACCCACCAAGCACTTAGTTTTTCACATGGGTACGGCATATAATACACCTGCTCGACTTGGTGAGCAAGTACAAAATTATCGCAACCACATAATCGTTCCGCATGTATGACTTCAACCATCCCAAATTGGTTTTCACAAGTACCATGTTTAGGGTCGAACCAATCACAATCGAAGAAGACTACTTTAATCTCCTTATTCCTGGCAAAATTGTACTCGATTATATTTTTGATGATTCCATAATACATAGTTTCGTGTCCTTGTCCATCAACGACCCTTGTAACAACTCCAGTATTAGTTGTTGCAGCTAGAGGTCGATATGCTTCAAAATTAGTTGAACGGAAGCAGAAACCATTAACATCATAGTGACCGTAACTTTTGGCACTAATACTTCCGTAAGAGAGCTCTCGCAAGTCTATATGTACATTGTCAGTGAGCACGCACTGTAAATCATAGAAGATTATAAGATAATTAACCTAGTAGAGTAAAATAATACGTGTCACAAAAGGTAAGGATTTACATGTTCTCTGAACCAAGTGAGGAAACTAGGCCCGCCATTTACTCCTTCTCGACGCAATTTATCTAATTGCTTCTCTGTTGGTTGATGACTAGATGTCAAGTATTTCGAATCAAACATACTGTCATTGTAACGAATAGGTAAACAAACGGGTATAAAATTTGGAGGTAAAATATAAAACTAAAAAGAATTTACTTACGTGAAATATTGTTCCATCTCTTTCATATTTGAGTACATGTAGAGCAAGGCATATGTTCATTTTTCCTGAGTTACATAATATGTCGTGGAGACACCAAAAGTTATGCCCTTCCACCCAAAAATTTGGAGTGGTGAGAAAATGACAAATTGATCCCGATTTTGATGATGATTGAAAAGTAATTGTTTTCATACATGCATATGCATTATACTTCATATTACATGTTTTTTCGTATGTACAAACCTTCTTTACTAATAAATGCTCATTTGTGCTTGTTTTGAACAGGATGTCGAAAAAGGTGAAGAGTGTTGAGAAACCATGTTGAAGAATATGGCTTTGATATTCCAAATGTGATGAGTGATTATCAATGGAAGTCAAAGGAAGGGAGATATGAAGACCTGCCGAGTCTGAGGCGCGTGTGACTCAGGTACATGGGCAGCGAGCGACAGCCGGGCAGAGGAGCCGCAGGAGTCGGGTTGGCCCAATCCGGGTACATGACTAGGAGCGGCAGATGATCCACTGGTCTGTTGACTGGGTTTGACTCAGGTACATGGGCGACGAGCGATTGTCAGGCTGAGGAAGCTGCGGGGTCGGGTCGGCCCAATCCGGGTACCCGGTGCGAAGACGGTGACGCTTTGTTAGTTTCGGCGCAAAACTGACAACCTATGATTAATTCATTTTTAGGATATTAATATTTAGTTTCTAAGTTTAGAATATTTTTATTTGAGTCAGGTGATTTTTTAAAGAATATTTAGTAATTTTCGGAATTTATTTTAGAGTCAGTATTAATTTATCCTAGGGGTAAATTAGTATTTTCATGTATTTGGAGTCGACTATAAATAGGCCCCTATCCTCCGGGGATAGATGACTGTTTTCATTAGATCAATCTACAGTTCAGTTTTAGTTTTCGTCGCCACAAATTTTTTCCCGGCGAAATTTTCCACGACGTTGCTCTTGTTTTTCTCCTGCGCGGCGGTGTTGTCATACGGCGGACTGCAGACGTTGCTTCGGCCGGCCGGCAGAAAGGAAAACAGACGGCAGACGCTAGCCGCTAGGCCTAGGCGGCTATGCGCCAGGCCACCCAAGCGCCACGCCCACTGCCTCCACTGCGCCAGATCACCGGTTTCTGAAGAAAGGTTGAATTCTTGACTCCTGTTGAGATGCATCAGGTGCAACGTGCTGTGTGACTGCACGCATCTACAGAGGCTAGGTTGCCTTGTTATCATCACATGCGTGGGGCCCACGGCCAGATTTTTGGCTGCAGTTTTTTTAGGCATGGCAAATTGAGGGCGTCCGAGCTTGATTTTTGGCTGGAGTCTCAGCGGCGAGTGCACGTCCGGCGCATGCAGGTGCAAGGTTAACGGCGACGAGCGGCGGCTAAGAACGCGTAGGTAAGTTTCCTTTTAATCTCCTATATTTTAGCTGTTTAGTTAAATCAAAAGTTATCTATTCTTAATTAGATAAAAATCTGCTTAGAAATTTATGGTTAATTTAATCTGCCAAAATATTTTTATTACTCGCATAATTTTATTTATATATCTGTTTTAATCTGCTTATATAAAAAGGAAAGAAAAATTTATTAGTAGCAGTAGAATTTTAATTCTAGTCTTTACCTGAAATATTTTTAGGTTTATTTCTGAATTAATTTTTGGATGATTCATATTTTATTCGTTTAACGAGTATTCTATTTTTAGACTGCAATCTAAATACTTTATTAAGATATTTAAGTTTTTTTTACGTCATTAAATATTTTTAGTACCTAGTTTTATTCACTGCAGTTATTTTTTTATTTAGTTTAGTTTATTTTTAAATATCATTTTAATTGGGACACCGGTCATTTTCAGGCTAGGAAACTATAGTACCAGTAATTTACCTTGCTAATATTGTTTGACCGGTTAAGTTGGTTGGGTGTTGGGATTACGATATAGTTTAGCGAAAAATTTTTAGGCCCCATTCACCCCCCTCTGGTCGCTACTTTCGGTCCTACAAGTGTCACGAGGAAGCTCTTCTGCTTGGGGAGTACATCGATGAGTACTCTGGCGAGTACACCGACGAGTCAGGAGGAGACCCTATTCCAGGGTAGTTCCTCTTCTTCAAATAGACATCGTCAAGAGCAGCTCCTGAGATGCATAGATCCGACACTAATTGGTCGGCCTATTGCATTTCAACTAGATGATGAGGTAACTTTCAGATTGCTTTTATGCCAGTTATAAACTATTACTAATTATTTCAATACTATTTTTAGGAGGAAGAAAACTTGGAGAGTGCGGGTCACGAGGATGATCCGGTGGGTGGGGGCAGGAGGGGGATATCCCGGAGGGTGCGGCGCAAAGGGATGACCCGGAGGGTGCGGGGCAGGGGATGTCCAGGATGGTGCATGGTAGGAGGAGGGGGCTGAGGCTTCCGGGGCCTCAGTATCTTTCAGGACGAGCCACCTGGTCGCCCCACCAGTAGTCTCTTTCGGTGGAGCCATGATCGAGATTACGCCTGTAGGTGACGGGTAAGTCTAATACTCTTCTGTTGTTTTGTTTTTTTTTTCAAAAAATTCTTTCACTAAACTGACTTTATTTATTATGTATTTCTAGATCTTGGATTAACTCTCGGTTTGACGGCACTTCGAGGGTCAGGAAGGTTAACCAGATATTGGGTAACCTGTGTCGTCTGCTCTACCGAGGGGTGCTGACAATGCCGACCGGTGAGCGGTTTCTATGCCTGACATGGGACCAGTACCGGTTTTTTCCTAACGGGCGCCACGGAACTGCTCAGGGGGCGGTGTCTAATGACTTCTGGGTATGTGTTTTTTCAATCTTCTTTTAGTTTTAACACAAAGCTTTTCGAGTTACAACACTTTACTAATCATGACTTTTGCAGTTACGCTTTTGCTTGCCAGAAGTCGGCAATCAGCATAATCATGCCCTTCAAGTCTTCAACAACAATGCACACAAGGTGGTGAAGGATGCTATTTAGTATGCCCGCATTCAAGCGAACAATGCGTACTACAAGGAGAAGCTAGGGCAGTGAATGAGCAAGGCGACGGACTCATCGTCAATATATTTGACTGAAGAACAATACCGTTCGGTAAACAACTCTAACTTTTTAAATCTTCGATTGTTGAGATTTGTTGTCATATAATACAAATAACATCTCTGTTCAGGTGAGGATTCCGTGGTTTGCAAACCGCGAGGACGCATATTTCGAATTATGCAAGATTTGGTCTTCAGCATGCATTTAAGAAGACTTCCGAGCAGAAAAGAAAATGCCGCGGGATAGATCTGAAGCACATATATGGTGCCGGTGGACATATTCGCCACGCTAAATGCATGGTAAGACCTCCTTCTGTCACTCTCTATCTATAGATACATTGTAATGCGACTAACTCATTTCTATTGTACAGGAAGCTAAATCTGGCAACGTGCCAAGTGACATAGAGGTGTATACCTCTGGTCACAAAGGAAGCGATCCTACACAGCCAGATGTCTTGTGTACCTAGACAGCCACGAACCATTTGGTGAGATGTTAGCAATATTAAGAGTTTGCGTAATTTCATTTTTCTCCATCTAATCTGACATGCTTTTTGCAGGCGCAGTATGGTGAACACATTGTTCGACTCCATGGAGAGGACTATGATTGGCGGAGAGAACCTGTCGACCAAATGGCCGTGTACTCCAGCGGAGGTGGAAAAAGCCATGGACGGTGAGACAATGTTTTTATTAATGTTTTGTGTATTATATTGTGATGGTAACTAACTCATTCAATGTTGCAGGTACTCCATGTTCAATGGAGTTATTGACTCGAGAGCGGTGAGAGCTCAGAAGTCAGCTCAGTCGTCGTAGAGCTCCGTCAGAGTTGGCTCCAGTCGTCGTCGCTCAGAAGAAAACCTAGAGGTGCTTCGACAACAAGAGTACTATACCGCCTGCTTAGCACAACAGCAGACGATGATCCAAGTAAGTTTAGTTTACAGTGTTGCAGTTAAAAAGTATTCAGAAATAGGTTTAGAACTAACTGATTACATTACAACATGTGTAGCAACTAGCCCAGCACCATGGTGGATTGGACATGTCCTTGTTCCAACCACTACCTCCCCCGCCACCACCACTACCTCCTACATCACCTGAGGTACCTCTTGACATATCGTTACTTCAGATACTAATTAAGGTAGCGTTTAGAAGGGTAGTTGAGTTCGTTCTCTAATTTTGTCTATTTCTTTAGAGTTTCCGTACGCCTGGTCAGGATAGAGCCTCCGGGGCAAATGTGGATGAAGCGGGAGGCAGTGGCGGCGCCCACGACCCAAATGTGGGCGATCAGTGAGTATGGATGTGTATTGTGACGTTTGGATTGAATCTGGATGTGATATGCGCTTTGTTATGAATTTGAATGTGTTATGTGAATCTCGATGTGTTATGTGACTTTGTATGTGAATTTGGATGGTATATGTGAATGCGGACTTTGGATGTGAATTCAGTTGTGTTATGTGATTTTGGATGTGATGTGTGAAGTTTGGATGTGAGATGTGATTTTGGATGTTATATGTGAAGTTTGAATGTGATTTTGCATGTGAGATGTGAATTTGGAAGTGTATTGTGAATGTGACATAAATTGTGTTTGGATGTGAGTGTGAATAGGGGAACCAGGAAAAAACAAAAAAAAATACCAGCTAACTTCCGTCGGCTTAGACCATAGCGACGGAAGTTAGCTGCTTTCAGCCACGTGGGCAGAAAGGCTAACTTCTGTCGGCTAGGGCCAAAGACGACGGAAGTTAGGTGCCCCTAACTTCCGTCGACCAGGCTGGCCGACGGAAGTTAGCGCCCCTCTGCTGACGTGGCAGAATTCGGCGCTAACTTCCGTCTCCTCGCTTTCGTCGGCCAAATGCCGACGGAAGTTAGCCTTTTGCCGATGGAAGTTAGCTTCTTCTGTCGAGAAAGGGCTAACTTCCGTCGGCATCACGAGTCGAGGAGCTGAAAAGGCTTTGTTGGTTTTTGCTGAAAACCGTCGAAACATTTTCCGTTTTTACTATTTCAATAAAATAGTGTCGAAATGTTAGTTTAAATTTTTATTGTCTTAATGTGTATTTTTAGTGTATTTTTGGAATGTATATTCTGAAAATATACTAAAAAGGAGTCAAATGTAATTTTCTTTTCTAGTAATAGGGTTTACTCAATTTTCAGTTTTCAGACTTGTAATTAGGAAAAGTCTAGGGGCTGATTGCATTTTGGCCTTCTAGAATGTGTAGTGGTTGGGATAAATATCCTATATGGGCTGTGCTGGCCGGATGATAAGGGGTGTCCAGAACTTTCATTTTGGCAATACAAACAAATTTGCTCTTTGCTTCTTCAATGGCTTGTGCTCACCCGTGAGAGAGGATTTTCTCCTGCTCTTTGCCGTGACCATGAACAGCCCAGAGCCGAGAGATTTTTGTCCTCTGTATTGCATGATTCGCTACAGCGCTGGATCGTGAACAGCGGCAGGGACTTTGCCGGATGGAGCTACAGCGACAGGGAAGATAATAGCGCTGAAGGTATTTCCAGTCTGAATGCGATTTTGTGATCAATTTTTCTTGTGATTTTGCTACAGAAGTATATGTGAGTGTTTATACATTTTTCGTAGTACAAATTGTGAATGATCCATTTTCGGAATTTGTATCAAATTTTTGTCAGTCTAAGTAATTTTTCAGCTGATCCCAAGTGAGATATCTGGATCTGTTTTTGACTGAACTGATTTTCTCTGATTTTGCTGAAATCCATTTCTGAATTGTTTGATCTAATGTCTAGCTGATACATTTGAGTATTTTGAATTGTGTGGATGAAAGAGGTGTTCAGAACATTCAAAGAAACACGAAAAGCAATTTGGATTGTTCTCTTGCAATGTTTGAACCACCGAAAACCTTGAGATGAACTAAAGAGATTTTCTGAAATTGTGGTATAAATTTGGACTCAAATTTTGAATGCTATTCAGTGAGTACTGGTTTTTATGAGTTAGATAGTTAATCTTTTTGATAGATGTTTCTCTGATTTAAATAAATTCAAATCAGATCTGAATTAATTCAATATTGTTTTCAATCAGAAATTTTCTTCAGATTCAGATATGCTACAGGAGTTGCAATTGAGTATAATTTTCAGATTCTTCAATTTGGCTTAAACCTGATCTGGTTCCTGTTTACTCAGTACTTAATATGGGTTACTAATATCTGAATTCAATCAGTTTATCTCTAGATTGTAGCTGTTTCAAGATCTGTGCTGAATGCATTTGTTTTGAACAGGATAGATATTTTCAGTGTATGAAATAGTACTGTTCAGATTGTTCTTCAAATGTTTCTGATTGTAATTGATCTGAATTGTACTAGATCAGTCAAGGTTTGTTTGTCATTGTCAGAAGTTAGTTTATACAAGTTCCTCTTTGCATCAGAACGCAATTTATATCTGCTTTGCAATATAGTGTTCATGCAGGTTCTTCGGTTTGAATCATTGGACAGTGAACAGTTCATTTGTTGTGTGCTGTTAATTCTGATTTCATTTTAAGCATCAAATCTTTAGCATGATATATCTTGTTGAAGCTTCATTTACTGATCATAGTATTCCTATCCTGTTTTCATGATATAAACTTTGAATTGCTAGCTCATCTGATTGAATATTCAGATTCAAATGTTATAAACAGAAGTGCTTATGTGCAGCTCAGGTTTCAGTTTTCAGTATTGTCGGTTCTTCTACAGCATTTACTTTTTGTAATCTAGTTTCTCCAATTTGAGGATACTGCTGTTATACTTTTAGAGTGTTACTAGAAGATCAAGTGCTGAATATGTTTTGAGCTGATATGAAATGAATGTTATACTGAAACTTGCAAAATTGAATCAGAATTTTTCAAAGTCACTTTGCTGAATTTTTAGTGTACTGTTCATCGTCTGAAAAATGATATTCTGAATTTGTATGTGCTGAATCAAAGTGTTTCTGAAATTGAAATTTGAAAATTGAATATCAATTGAACAAGTGTGCCTTTCTGATTTTACTCATTACTATTCATCATTAAGTTTTTGACAAAGGTCTAGAATTGAATTCTGATTTTGCATGAACATCTAATTGAAGTTTCAGTACCTTCTTGTTAAGTGTTAAAAGTTTATATGCTGATCTGAATCTACAATGAAACCAAGTGTTGCAATCTGAACTTCTTTTGACAAAGGCACTTTGGTAAAGCTTCTTTTACTATTATTCGTCCGATAAATTTCAGATTTTAATGAAACTGATTTGAGATTGATTTGAAACTATCTGAGCTATTCTTTTATTTGAGAATTGTTCTTTAGAGTGAGTGTTTCAGATTAGTGTTATCTAGGAACTCGAATCAAAGCTGTTTTGGGGTATTTGACTCTGTTTGGGATTCACATTCATACTGTTTGAATTGAGTCGTGATTTTGTGTTTTTAGAGAAGCATTGGGTGATTTGATTAGGCCATCACTATGAAAGAAAGTGTTGAGGAGCCTATTCACCACCCTCTAGTCGCCATTCTGATCCCACAAGATAACTTGTCCTGATGCGGAGCTTTCGTAGCAGTTACGGCTTCGCCTCAGAACGGTCAGATCCGAGATCAGCGGTCGTCAGTTTTGCATTGAAACTGACAAAGCATCGACCGTCTTCGCACTGATACTCGGATTGGGTCGGCCCGACTCCGCAGCTCCCTCAGCCCGGCAATCGCTCGCCGCCCGTGTACCTTAGTCAATCTCGATCAACAGACCAGTGGATCCTTTGTTGCTCCTAGCCCATGTACCCGGATTGGGCCAGCCCGACTTCACGACCCCTCTGCCCGACAGTCGCTCGCTGCCCGTGTACCTGAGTCACATGCGGCCCAGACACAGCAGGTCTTCTCTTCTCTTCATGCCCTCTTTGACTTCCATTGACAATCACTCATCATATCTGGAGCCATGAGGCCCATGCTCTTCAACATGGCTCCTAACCTCGTCAGCTGCTCCCATGACTTGATCAATCCTGGCTTTAGAGACCAGAACCATCGGAGAGCCACACCTTCCAGCGCGAGGGGGAAGCACTTCGCCATTGTGTTCCACACCCCTCCACTGGCTTCTATTGCCAAGGCATACAAACAAGAGAACTCTCCGGGGTCAGACCCACCGGAATATTTGTGCAACTTCGACGCCTTGAACCTGGGGTTGAAGGGCACTTTCTGCAATTCCGGATGCAGTGGAGATTCGTCGTCGAAGGATGCATTCTCGACTTCCTCCTAGACTCGAAGAGCTTCGGGATAATTACCAGGACCATCGTCTTGAGGCACCTCCGGAGCAGGAGTGAAGGCTTGAGGGCGAAGTCTATCTGTAGCCTCTTGCCTCCACCTTGCTACTTCCTCCTAAAGCCACGCTACTTGGGTAGCCACGTCCTTAGGAAGGTCTTCATCTCCTCCGGAGGGGATCTCCGGGTCTTGGGAACTGGGGTAATCAGTTTGAAGCACCGAGGCAGCTTCTTGCGGACCTCTAGGTGCTCGAGGTCTGATGACCCCTTCGGAAGTTGGTAGAATGACTAGGGTCCTGCACCGTTAGTCCGAGGGGACCTTCAGGGAGGATCAGTGGCTAGGCTCCGCTTGGGAGGCATGGCTAACGAAGCTAAGGTCCGAAGACCGAAGACTTCGAATTATTTGGGAAGGTGAGAAGAGGCCTTCAAGCTACACTAGGAAGCCCCTTACCGAAGGGTCCGCAGAATCTTGAGACTCCGAAGCTCCCTCCACAAGTGCTCTTCGAAGTGCAGTCAGCGGTGGAGAACTAGCTTTTCGAACTAAGTTCCCCACGGACGGTGCCAACTGTTGGCGTAAAAGATTACACTAAAAGGTTCTCTAAGATTAAGAACTAACAAACAAGGAGTTTGTTAAGCGAACTATCTCAAGCCTCTGAATAGGATAATAGCTCGAAGTAGTTCGAAGTTATGTATTGAATATCTGAATATTCGATGCCTATTACACGGTGAGAAAGTGGGTATTTATAGGTAAAAACTCTAAGGAAAAGACCTTTTTACCCCACAATTACAACCGACATAGTGGAAACTATTCGGTACCCCGCATAGGGCTAAAATAGTAAAATATGTCCGAAGAGGATAGATAAGGCAAACGTCTCGTTGGTCTTGCTGTTTCCCACTGTAGAGACGGAGCCTTCACAGGGTATCTTCGAACTGGGATTCGGAGAACCCTTCGTCTTAGAAACTTCATCAACTTGGGGACAAGCTTATATCTTAGAACAGCATGAGTTGTCTTTGTCTCTTGATCTTGAAGATCCTAGGGATGAAGTATTTCCCCCCAACAATGGTCTTTGGTAGTGTTCGAACCCTTCGAGATTCTAAACACTAAAAACCTGATTTGTATTTTATGAATACGCCAATAAGTATTTATAAAATTATCTCTTATCCTCACCTAAGTATTTTCTAAATCATTTTTTTTCTCAAAGGTAGAAATTCTCTTTTTAATCCCTTTAAAATATATGAATTGATATCATAATTATAGACATGATTAATAGAGTTTAGATGATTCCTACAAGGTTTTAGAAAAAATAACAATGTTTTTTTGGAGATACTCTGAGAAACCAAGGGTTGGTTTCGGTGTTTGTGATGAGTGATTGACAGGCTTTTTCCCTCTGGTTCGGAGGTTGGACCTCCGAAGGGTGTTCGGTGGTTTGGTTGCTGCAGCTGTTGCAGCGGAGTGTGCGTGTCGGAGGGGTCCGACAGTACACGATGACTGGGTGTGTACCGAAGGCTTCGGTACTTTGGGCGGTACACCGGAGTGTGTGCCGGAGGTTGCTAACCCGGAGAGGTCTCCGGAGTACTGGACACACTTGTCTGTTTGTCTGTGGTGCGCAGGGACTTCGGAGGCGACGGATGGTTCGTGGTAGGTGAACCTGGGTCAAGCGGGAGGATTGATGCCAGGGGAGCGGGGAGCTCCGTCACGGTGGCTGCGAAGGGGTCTGGGTCGGTCCTCGGGTCGAGGTGCGCCAGGTGAAGGCAGAGAGTGCGGAGCGTGGCTCCGGGTGAAGGTACTCCGAGACAAAGTCCTCGGAGGTGAGGCACTTCGAAGGTACTCCGGAAGGAGTGACTTCGGAGTTTGGTGGATCAAGTCCTCTACGGAGGCAAGGAGTTCGAAGTGTGCTTCGGAGGGAGACATTCGAAGGTGCCCGACGAAGGTCTCAGAAGTCGAGGTGCATCGAAGGCATGGTCCGGGTGAGGCTCGTCGAGGAGTGTGCTCGGGGAGAGACACTGCGACGAAGGGCTCATGGAATGCTTCGTGCGGAGACCTTGGACGAAGGAGGGACTTCGAAGGGTGGTACTCCGAAGGTGGGGCTTCGGAGTGTGGTTGTCTTGTGGTACTTCGGCCTGCATGGCTTCGGTACACTGACTGACGGAGTTCGAGCTGGGCGGAAGCTGCGAAGCCGTGGTGGTCCACTCCGGAGATGGTGCGAAGGCCCAAGGGCTTTGACGGCTTCGGCTCAAAACCGTCACTGTATCGAAGGTTGACTTCGGTGAAGCGAAGGCCATCTGGCTCAAGGCTTCTCACCGAAGCTATCGCACCCCTCGCGTGCGAAGGGGGCTTCAGAAAGGTCAAAGGCTGCAAGTCTGACAGTGTCTGCTCTGCAAAAAGCTGGCGCTGTCCCCTCTGCAAAGGCTGACAGAGAAGCCTCCAATAAAGTTGACTACCTTTTGTACCCCTCAGTTCTGTAGAGACAAAACCAATGTAAACCCTAGGGGTAATGTAGTCAATTCCTTTGGGTGAACTGTGGGCTATAAATATGGGGGCTCGGTAGGTAACATTGAACACTTTGAGCATTTACTGTTGAGCTCCTGTACTAGCCTGCCACTTCTCTGTATTCATCCAGAGTTCAATTTTTACTGTGTTCCTTGTTCAAGCGGCGAAGCCCTGCTTCTGTGTTGTCTTTCTGCTTGAGCTTGTTTGCATACCTCGCTAGCTATAGTGCACCGAAGCCTGTCTAGGCGAAGGGTGTTTAGTGCGAAGTGTGTTTTTCAGTGTGCTGTCGCTCTGTGTAACAGGAGGCGAGACCTCGCTGATTACTAGCGAAGTCCTGATCGAAGCCCGTGCTTTTATCGTGTCTGTTACTCTAGCGAAGTCTGTCAGTGTGCGTTTAGACCTTCGTGTACGAAGCCCAGCACCAGTTGCTGCTGCCAAGTACTTGGTCGAAGTCCTCAGAGGATAGTCCACTCTTGCGAAGGGTGAAGTGCGAAGCCTGCTCGAAGCACCCAGTGTGCGGATCCTGCACTGACTTAGCAGAGTAGATTTCCGAGGGTTGTGAGGGGAGCGAAGTCTTCTTGACTTCGAACTTTTGCTCCTACGAAGCCTGTGTTCGGAGCTGTCAAAACACCTCCGAACCAGACCTTCGAAGGTAGTGTTCGAAGCCTGTTCCGCAGAAGACAGAACTAAAACAGAAAACTAGTTTTTAGCCCGAATCTTAAAAGCTCCCATTCACCCCCCCCTCTGGTCGCCTTTTCCGGTCCAACAATTGGTATCAGAGCAGGTTAAGATCACCAGTTGACCTTAACCGGTTTTGTGATCTGTTGGCGACATGGATAGAGGCAGTAAAATTCCTCTGTTTGATGGGACTGATTTTGCATACTGGAAGGTGCGCATGGAGGCTTACTTGTTAATCCAAGGAAATGCAATTTGGGAGATTGTGGACTCACAATACTCCATCCCTGATACTCGCACCACTCAAACAGAAAAAGATCAGTATAATGCCAACTCCAAGGCTAGGAATATACTGTTCATTGGTTTGAGCCGGAGTGAGTTTGATAGGGTGCAGCACCTTAGGACTGCTAGGGAAATCTGGACAACACTCACTATTTTTCATGAGGGCTCTACACAGATCAAGGCCAGGCGCCAAAGCACATACAATCAACAGTATCAGCTGTTTGTGCAGGCACCTGGTGAATCTATAGATGCCATGTTTTCTCGCTTTGATGCGATAGTGAGTAACTTGCGATCCAACGGGACGCTTGCTTACAATGATCATGATAGGGCTATCAAGCTTCTCTATGCTCTTGACCGTAGCATATGAGAAGTGAAGATATCCAGCATTGAGGAGTCTGCAGGTTATGACTCATTGACCTGTGATGAGCTCTTCAGCAAGCTGAAGTCCACAGAGATTGCCAAGGCATCTCTTGCAGTGCACAGAAGCTCATTGCCACAGCCATTGGCATTGGTTTCTAGCACTAGCCGTGGCACCACTGCAGAACCAAGCACATCTGGCACTTGTGTTCTTGCAGATGGTTTTGCTTTGTCCTCCCTGGTCTCCGTCACAAAGGAGCAGGTGGACACTCTAGATGATGATGAGCTTGCTCTCATTGCCCGGAGGTTCACCCGTTTTTATCATGAGAGACGGGATCAGAGGAGAATTGGTTTTAGTGGTTGCTTTGAGTGTGGCGACACTTCTCATATTAAGGCTAACTGCTCTAAGCTCAAGAAGAGAGATGAGAGTGAGCGCCCCAAATACCACAAGAAGGAGAGGAAACCCTTTGTGAAGGGTAAGCGCGGCAAGGTGGCTAAGAGAGTAGCCAAAGCCGCTTCCAGAGCATTTGTTGCTGCTCTCAGCGACATCGACACTTCCTCAACTGAGGAGTCGAGCTCTGAGGAGGAGGAGTCCCCAAGGAAGGAGGACAAGAAGGACAAGAAGGGACGAGACTTCACCGGCCTTTGCTTCATGGCCGACAGCGATCACAGCGGCGATGAGCTTGACTCATCTGAGGTACAACTATCATCTGACCAGCTATTAATTAAATTAGATGAGCTGAATGAAGTAGTTCTTGGTCAGGATAGATTACTTGTGCAAGCCGCTAGAGAAAGAAAAGACCTTAGACTTAGGCTAGAATCTGTTTCTACTGAATATGCCATGCTTAAGTCTAAATTTAATGATGCTGAATGTGAATCTTGTACTGTAGTCATGAGTGAGCTTGCTCAGTTGCATTCTGTACATGCTCAAACTCTTTCTGAGCTTGAGACTGCACAGAAGCAGCTTTTGGTGGTGGAATCTAGTCCTCATGATATTATTGAATGCATGAACTGTTCTTTATTACGCAAAAGCATTAATTTACGTGATAAGCATGTTCATGATTTGGAGGCTAGATTGGAGAGGGCCGGTAGTTCTAAGGATGTGCAGCCTGTTTGTGACACGTGCATTATCCTTAAGGACCAACTAGGCACTGTTAGAGAGCAAGCTGAAAACCTCATGTCTGAAAATGAGTACCTTCTTTTTGTGGTTAATAAATGCACTGAGGGAAAGGATAGGATGGATTTGCTCTTGGCCAAGACCAAGTTGTGTGCTGACAGAGCAGGGGTAGCTCTAGGTTTGGGTTTTGAGAGGATTTCTTCAGATAGCAAGACCAAAACAGTTTTTACCTCTCCCACTACCTTAGACACTTCATCAGCCAAAAAGCCTACCCGACCACCAAAGAAAGCCACATCTCCTGCCAAGAAAAATCCTCCCAAGAAAACCACTCAGAAGAAGCCCAAGGAGCCTGTGAGAGTTGCTCCTGTGACCCATGAGAGTGCCCCAAGGAGAGTGTTTCATTGTTCCTATTGTCAGCGGGCGGGTCATTTGGTTGGGTTCTGTTTTCGTCGCATCAAGGATGAGCGACGTGCTCAGGCGATGAGTTACCAGGACATGCATTACCCATCTTTTGGTATGCATGAGTCTGAGTTCTACTCTCGTCCTATTTTCGAGGCTCCTCATGCTTCTCGGAGAGGTTTTACTCCTCGAGGTGTTCACCATGTTCCATATGGTGGTAGACCCCGGGCGAGTAGCTTTGTACCTCGTTAGAGTAGGAGACCTCGTCATGCTTTCCGATTACAGCATGTTGGTAGACCTCGCACTTTGCATCATTCTGATTATCTTGTGCGTAGACCGTCTACTTTTACCGTGCCTACTACTCGTGTCACTCAGTGCTGGATGCCTCGTCATTTTCTCACTCACCCCAGCACTGAGCGATCGAGATATTCTTATCATGTGTAGGCGACAGATCGAGGCATGGAGGGCACGTGGATCATGGACTCCGGTTGTTCGCGCCACATGACAGGAGATGCAACATGGTTCTCCAGCCTCACCACAACCAAGCCAAGGGAACATATCACCTTGGGAAACAATCGAAGGAGTAGAGTGAAAGGTAAAGGTGTGGTAAGAATTAACTCGAATTTCACTCTCAAAGATGTTGCTTTGGTTGAAAACCTGGGATACAATTTGTTGTCTGTATCTCAGTTGCTTGATGAGGGCTTCGAAGTGCGATTCCATCGCGATACTTCGCAAGTGCTCAATTCTGATGGCGTTGTGGTGTGTAAGATCTTTAGAGTTGGGAGAGTTTTTGGAGCTGATTTTTCAGAGTCGTCTGGTTCTTCTCATTGTCTTGTTGCACATTCGACTTCTAAGCTTTGGAAATGGCATAGGAGATTAGGGCATATGAGCTTTGAGTTGCTTGCTCATCTGAGCGCCCTAGGTCTGATCCGAGGATTGCCCAAGCTCAAGTTGAGAAGAATTTAGTTTGCGCTCCTTGTCGACATGGAAAAATGATTGCTGCTTCGCATTCGCCAGTCACCACAGTGATGACTGAACAACCCGGAGAACTTCTCCACATGGACATTGTAGGTCCTTCTCGGGTTAGTTCTTTAGGCGGCAAGTGGTATGTATTAGTTATTGTCAACGATTTCTCTCGCTACTCTTAGGTCTTCTTTCTTGCCAGCAAGGATGAAGTGTTTTCACACTTTCGGAGCTTGGCTTTGAGACTTTTTACTGAACTCCCTGGTGCATTGAAATTCATTCGAAGTGATAATGGCACTGAGTTCAAAATAGTCTCTTTGTTGACTTTTGCATGGAGCATGGCATAGAACATCAATTCTCTGCTCCGCGGGTTCCTCAGCAGAACGGTGTTGTTGAGAGGAAGAACCGCACTTTGGTTGAGATGGCTAGGACGATGCTTGATGAGCATAGGACTCCTAGAAAATTCTGGGCTGAGGCCATGAACACTGCATGTTACATCTCAAACCGTATATTCTTGCACTCAATTTTAAATTTGACATCTTATGAGCTGCGTTTTGGGAGACAGCCCAAGGTTACTCATCTTCGAGTGTTTGGCTGTCGCTGCTTTATCCTAAAACATGGTCATTCTTATCGTGTTTATAATTTAGAGACTAACACTGTCATCGAGTCATGTGATGTGACTTTTGATGAATCAACCCCCTCTGTTAGTTCTGCATTTGAACAGGCAAATGAACACGACATGGAACAGACCATCTTCGAAGAAGAAGATCCCGGAGAATTCGAGGATGAACCCCTGCTACCCTCGACATCAACCCCCGAAGCCGACCCCGCTTCAACCACTTTGGCACGAGGTCCCGAAGCGACTACCTCAACATCGGTCATCTTGGACCACTCCAACGCACAAGTTGAGGGGGAGACTACATCCCGCCGCGAGGCTCCACACCATGTTCAAAGGATGCATCCTCTCTAGCAGATTATTGGTGAGCTCGATCAAAGGGTAACACGTTCTCATGCTCATTTCATTGATTCAGCTTTTGTTGCTTCTTTCGAGCCCTTAGATGTTAGTCATGCACTTTCTGATTCTAGTTGGATCAATGCCATGCATGAGGAACTTGAAAATTTTGAGAGAAACCAAGTCTGGTCATTAGTTGATCCTCCACCAAATGTTCATTTCATTGGAACAAAATGGATTTTCAAAAATAAACAAGGGGAGGATGTGACTATAGTTAGAAACAAGGCTAGACTTGTAGCTCAGGGCTTTTCTCAACTAGAAGGGATTGATTTTACTGAAACGTTTGCACCTGTTGCTCGCCTTGAGGCCATTAGGATTTTGCTTGCCTTTGCGACATCTCGGGGATTCAAACTCTATCAAATGGATGTCAAAAATGCTTTTCTTAATGGCTTCATAGGTGAAGATGTTTATGTAAAACAACCCCCTGGTTTTGAAAACCCCAAGTACCCACATAAAGTCCTTAAACTTCATAAGGCTCTTTATGGACTCAAGCAGGCCCCTCGGGCTTGGTATGATAGACTTAAGTCTTTTCTGCTTGAGCGGGGGTATTTGATGGGCTCTGTTGATAAAACCCTGTTTACTCTCAAGCATGGCAAAGATTTCCTCCTGGTTCAGATTTATGTGGATGATATCATCTTTGGTGGCTCTTCTCATGCTTTGGTTGCCGAGTTTGCAGATACCATGAGCAGGGAATTTGAAATGTCAATAATGGGTGAACTCACCTGTCGCGCCCCGATTTAATAAATCAGGACTTTATTGAAATTTCATAGAAAATCAATAAAACAAGACGTTCATCATGCGACCACGTACAATACGGACAATCATTCACGGTTCGTAGACCGCATTAATACAAAAGTGAATAAAGGTGAAGAGAAACTAATAAAATAAGGGTCCTAGATGAACGCCTCCTTCCAGTCTCGCCTTGACTGGGTCGCTACTCCAGACCTTCATCCTCCTCGTAGTAGACTGGCTCTGTTGTTGTAAGTCAACGGGGTGAGTACAGATTTACTCAGCAAGCCACCGAATGCAAATATAATGCAAGATAATAACAAGGGGGATAGTGGCTAATTTTGCGGAAGCAGCATAATTGTAAAGCTTTAAATGTGAGCAATTTATTAGTACGGAAAAATAAACATGTGCATGTGTATCATCATCTTCTAACTCGAGGGGTACAGTCAGCCCCACCTCGCTCAACAGTCCTTACGTGCCATGAATAACTCGACCATTCAAACAATTGTAAACTAACTGCGAGTAGTCACACAACCCGCCCTTGACCGTGGGCTCGGCTTTTCGAAAAGATTAAATTACTCTGATCAGAGATGTACCACTGTACCCACAAGGCACGCACTCATCACCTACACCGAAGTGTAACGAGATGACCCATCACACGGGAACTCGTGCCAAAACCTTCCATATAGTCCTCCCCGACTCAATAGCACCCTCTTATGGGTTTCATATGGTGTCCCGACGCATCGGAGCCCCACCATACCCCCCCTTGAGCCTCGTCGGTACAAGTCACCCGCGGGCTAGCCCCTTGCCCCCTCCTCTATGGTGCATCAAGCCGGAGTATTCCATACTTCCAGTTAGGACTTACCCATTAGACTTGTGGTTAGTACGGAAGTGCTTTGCAACAGATCCCGCAGACCGGTCCTTATAGTGCCCCGGGTGCGACAAACCAGTGCCCGAGCTTGCACCCGGAACCCACCATACTTATAACCTAGCCAACTCCAACAGAGTCCAGAGACGAGAATAACAGGGAAATTCATATACAGAATCAAGCTATCTACGACTCGTTCTTTTTAACCTATAGCAGTTGTGCCGGTACATTGGGCACTAGCTAATACTTTTATAGTAGAGTGACAAGGAGTTAAGGCTCAATAAGCATGGCTTGGGTTTGCACACAAGGACAGGGATCTAATAAATATAAGTGTAAGGCTTGAGTATTTGACTAATGCAATATTAACCTATGGGTTATAGCGATAAGTTATTAAAACATGGGCTCAATTATGATCAACTGTTTCCACAGAGACGGTCGATGACTTGCCTTGCTCAGCAAATGAGGATGGAGGAACCTCGGGGTAGAACTCCTGCTCCTCGACGAACTCGTAGTCTTCTCGATACGGAAAATAAACAATACATTCAATAAACAGATAAAATTCACCAAATATTAAACATACACATTTGTAGGTTTTATTATGTGAAGTAATATTTTTAATATTTCAAGGTTTTGTACAAAACAGTAAAGTTTAATATTTTAGAATTTTCCCAATTTATTTTCTGTATTATTAATTTTAACCCTAAGGGATTTTTATTCATTTATTTATTAATAATATTTTGAGTAACAGAAGCATACTGTTTTTATGGCATTAATGTGTAGAGAATAATATTCTGGTTTTAACAAAATTTGAATGGTGAAATTTGGAGTTAAAATGAGCAAGTTATGAATTTTCAAAGTTTAAACAATTTTCTGGAATTTTATTTAAACAGAAAACAGTCTCGGGTCCACGGTGAACTGGGTTCACCGTGAACCGTTGACTGCGCGCGTGGACCGGGCACGTGGCAGCGGTTGGATCAGGATCCAACGGCCAGAACGCGCGCGGGTGATTCAAGTGGCGATCAACGGCTCCCATGACTCGGTACCGCTTCGGCTCAGATCGAGGGCCAGGATTAAACCCCACGGGGATTTAATCCGGGCCGTTAGATCGAGATCGTGCGGTCCGTGAGGGATCCGGCACGGCACGCGGCGAAGGGGTAATTTACCCCTTCTTCCCCGACTCCGGTGGAGCTCCGGCGAGCAATTGCCGGCGACGGCGAGGCCTAAGGCCCTAGGCGATGGCGAAAATGGAGAGAGGGGAAGACGGGGAACATGAAGATACCGGTGATGACGGCGACGGCGAGCTGACGGCGATCGGCGACGACGAGGGGCGGTGGAACCGTTCGGGTTTGCCGGCGGCGAGGCGATCCGGTGGTCCGTCCGACCAACGGAGGCGTGGCCGAGGACGGGCGGGCCTTGGTGGTCACGTAGGTGGCGACGGCGAGGGGCGCGGTGGCCTGGATTGCCGGCGAGCGGTGGCTGGAGGCGGAGCAGAGCTAGGGGCCGAAACTCTGCGTCGGAGCTCTGGAAAGCGAGGGCATGCGCAAAGGCGGTGTGGGCGAAGTGCGGTGAGCCAAGGGGGTCTTTATAGGGTCTCCGGCGGCGGCCAAATGGAAGGAAACCGAAGGTTTCCTTCCCTCTCCGGCGAGGTTTCCTTTCACCTCGGGTATGCTTCCATAAGCACGATAACGCGTCGATTCTTGATGGAAGGAGGTCGGGGCGGTCGGGGAAGGTGATCAGGGGCCGGATCGGGCGAATCAAGGCGGCCGGCGGCGAGAAATGGCAAGGGGATCACCGGGAAGAGGGAAGGGGGATCCCCTTCCATGGAGAAGACGATGCTGACAGGTGGCCCCCACCTGTCAGTGGTCGAAACAAAAATAGAAGGGCCGAGCGGCGGGTCCGGGCGGTCAGTGGCGCGGCGGGGGCTGACCGGTGGGACCAAGCGGGCGTGGGCGGGAGAGGGAGGCGGGGAAAAGCGCCGACAGGCGGGCCCGCTTGCCAGAGAGAGAGCAGTGGTGGGCTGGGCCTAAAAGGCTTTAGGAGGGGGTTTCGGGGTTAAGGCCCAATAGGATTAAAAATTTATTTCTGATTTAAAATAATTCCAGTAATTCATTTATTTGATTAAGGGTTGAATCACTGTTGATAAAATTTGTAAAAATTCCTAAAATTATATTTTGATCTCTAGTTCATCTCATAAAATTTTCAAGTCCAGATTTTAAGTATTTCTCCCTGTTTGGCTTTATTTGGGTTCTTTTGGGATTTTTCCTTTAATAATAAATTCAGAAATGATTTAAATAATATTTTCTTTTTATTTTATTCCTTTTTTAATTTCTGGGGTGTTACAATCCTATCCCCCTTACAAAGAATCTCGTCCTCGAGATTCGGCTCAATCCTCGAATAGTTCAGGATGCTGTGCCTTGAGTTCATCTTCTTTTTCCCATGTAGCTTCCTCTACTGGATGATTGCTCCACTGCACTTTGCAGAAGCGGATGACTCTACTCCTGGTTGTCCTTTCTTTGACTTCCAATATCTTGACCGGTTTTTCCACATAGGTCAGATCCTCTTGGACATCCAACTGCTCCGTGGGGACGCGGAGACACTTCTTGAGTTGGGAAACATGAAACACGTCATGCACTCCAGCCAATGAAGGCGGTAACTCCAACTGATAAGCCACTTCGCCTTGGCGTCGGATAATGGGAAATGGTCCAACGTATCGAGGGGCCAACTTTCCTCTCATGTTAAACCGTTGAGTACCACGGAGAGGCGTGACTCGTAGGTAGACATGATCTCCTTCTTCAAAGGCTAGGTCTCGACGGCGATTGTCTGCGTAGCTCTTTTGTCGCGATTGGGCTGTCTTGAGTCGGTCTCTGATGATTCGTACCTTCTCTTCAACTTCACGAAGAATGTCGGTTCCGAATACTTGGGATTCTCCAGTTTGGTCCCAAAGTAGAGGCGTTCTGCACTTACGTCCATATAGGGCTTCAAAAGGAGACATCTGAAGACTGGCTTGATAGCTGTTGTTGTATGAAAACTCAGCATATGGCAAGCTCTTGTCCCAAGTGGCTCCAAAATCCAAAACACATGCTCGAAGCATATCCTCTAGTATCTGATTTACCCTTTCTGTTTGTCCATCTGTCTGAGGATGGTAGGCGGTACTGAAATTTAATCTCGTGCCCATCTCCTCTTGGAGGTTCTTCCAAAAACGAGAGGTAAACTGACTTCCTCGGTCAGATACTATCTTCTTGGGCACTCCATGAAGACATACTATCCGGGCCATATATAGCTCTGCGAGCTTAGGGCCACTAAAGGTCGTCTTGACGGCTATGAAATGAGCTACTTTCGTAAGCCGATCGATGATCACCCAAATAGAATCATACCCAAGTTGGGTCTTTGGTAATCCGGTGATGAAATCCATACCGATTTCTTCCCACTTCCATTCCGGCACTTTAAGTGGATGTAACAACCCTGCGGGTCTCTGATGTTCAGCTTTTACTCTTCTGCAGGTGTCACATTCGGCGACAAACTGGGCAATCTCTCTTTTCATGCTAACCCACCAATAACGTTCCTTCAGATCTTGGTACATCTTGGTACTACCGGGATGAATGGAGTACAATGTCTCATGGGCTTCTCTTAAGATAAGAGTCTTTATTTCAGGTTTATCCGGCACACATATCCGAGTTCCAAACCATATGGTGCCACTCTCGTCCTCAGAAAATCCGGGGGCTTTTCCTTGTCTCATGTTCTTCTTAATGGCAGCTATATCTGGGTCCTCTAACTGAGCTTCACGGATCTGCTCAAACAAGACAGGTTGGGTCTCCAAGGTGGCTAGGTATGCTCTTGTGGTTAATCCAAGATTTAACTTTTCCATCTCTCTACATAACAGGGGTGCGTGTTCTTGAATCATCATGGCGGTGCAATATCCCTTGCGACTTAATGCATCAGCTACCACATTTGCTTTTCCGGGGTGGTAGTGAATACCTAAGTCATAGTCCTTGATCAATTCCAGCCATCGTCTTTGCCTCAAGTTTAGATCTGGCTGTGTGAAGATATACTTTAAGCTCTTGTGATCCGTAAAGATCTCACAGCGATTTCCAACTAGATAGTGCCTCCAAATTTTAAGGGCGTGCACTACGGCGGCTAATTCCAGATCGTGAGTCGGATAATTCAACTCATGAGGTCTCAACTGACGGGAGGCATAAGAGATAACCTTCCCATCTTGCATAAGAACACATCCCAATGCTTGGCGAGATGCGTCGCAATAGACATGGAAGTCTTTGCGGATATCCGGTAGGGTCAGTATAGGTGCAGACACCAGACGAGTCTTGAGGGTGCGGAAACTTTCCTCGCATTCAGGAGTCCATTCAAACTTCTCTCCTTTCTGCAACAACTTGGTCATTGGCTTGGATATCTTAGAAAAATTCTCGATAAACCTCTGAAGTGTGGCGGTAGAAGTCGATAGTGTCGTGCTGGCTGTCTGCGTCGAGGACGGCCTCTGTGTGGAGGTTGTCCATGGCCTCCAAGAGTCTCATCGTGCGGGTGATGGCGGAACTGCTCTGTGTGAGGGGACTGATGTAGATGCTGCGGTGACTCCCGGGTGTGCGCATGGGCATGAAGCGGTAGACGGTGTCGCGGAGGTGGCAGTCGTATACCAGTCGAAGCTCGGCGAGGGACTGGAGAGCGGCTCGCTGGCTGGCCACCACGAATGAAGGTCCTCCAACTCCATGGGTGTAGAAGGGTGGCTGCGTGGAAGAGGGGCGGATCACAACCGTGACCTCGCAGTAGCTCTCGTTCGCATCGGGAAAGATCCCGTGGAACGCAGGCTCATGGGGAAACCCCAAAAAGTCAACGAGCACGCGAAGCTCGCGGATGAATCCGGCCTCATCACGAAGAGTCCTGCTCATGGTGTGAACCGACATCTACAAAAGAGAGAAAAATTTTGTGAAAACCTCGGAAGATGAGAGGATAAGTGATCTTTTGTAAAATATAGTGAATATATATATATAAGTCCTAAGGTCAGGTCTGTTTGGCTTCCTACAGTCAAGTCGGCTCTGATACCATCTTGTCGCGCCCCGATTTAATAAATCAGGACTTTATTGAAATTCCATAGAAAATCAATAAAACAAGACGTTCATCATGCGACCACGTACAATACGGACAATCATTCACGGTTCGTAGACCGCATTAATACAAAAGTGAATAAAGGTGAAGAGAAACTAATAAAATAAGGGTCCTAGATGAACGCCTCCTTCCAGTCTCGCCTTGACTGGGTCGCTACTCCAGACCTTCATCCTCCTCGTAGTAGACTGGCTCTGTTGTTGTAAGTCAACGGGGTGAGTACAGATGTACTCAGCAAGCCACCGAATGCAAATATAATGCAAGATAATAACAAGGGGGATAGTGGCTAATTTTGCGGAAGCAGCATAATTGTAAAGCTTTGAATGTGAGCAATTTATTAGTACGGAAAAATAAACATGTGCATGTGTATCATCATCTTCTAACTCGAGGGGTACAGTCAGCCCCACCTCGCTCAACAGTCCTTACGTGCCATGAATAACTCGACCATTCAAACAATTGTAAACTAACTGCGAGTAGTCACACAACCCGCCCTTGACCGTGGGCTCGGCTTTTCGAAAAGATTAAATTACTCTGATCAGAGATGTACCACTGTACCCACAAGGCACGCACTCATCACCTACACCAAAGTGTAACGAGATGACCCATCACACGGGAACTCGTGCCAAAACCTTCCATATAGTCCTCCCCGACTCAATAGCACCCTCTTATGGGTTTCATATGGTGTCCCGACGCATCGGAGCCCCACCATACCCCCCCTTGAGCCTCGTCGGTACAAGTCGCCCGCGGGCTAGCCCCTTGCCCCCTCCTCTATGGTGCATCGAGCCGGAGTATTCCATACTTCCAGTTAGGACTTACCCATTAGACTTGTGGTTGGTACGGAAGTGCTTTGCAACAGATCCCGCAGACCGGTCCTTATAGTGCCCCGGGTGCGACAAACCAGTGCCCGAGCTTGCACCCGGAACCCACCATACTTATAACCTAGCCAACTCCAACAGAGTCCAGAGACGAGAATAACAGGGAAATTCATATACAGAATCCAGCTATCTACGACTCGTTCTTTTTAACCTATAGCAGTTGTGCCGGTACATTGGGCACTAGCTAATACTTTTATAGTAGAGTGACAAGGAGTTAAGGCTCAATAAGCATGGCTTGGGTTTGCACACAAGGACAGGGATCTAATAAATATAAGTGTAAGGCTTGAGTATTTGACTAATGCAATATTAACCTATGGGTTATAGCGATAAGTTATTAAAACATGGGCTCAATTATGATCAACTGTTTCCACAGAGACGGTCGATGACTTGCCTTGCTCAGCAAATGGGGATGGAGGAACCTCGGGGTAGAACTCCTGCTCCTCGACGAACTCGTAGTCTTCTCGATACGGAAAATAAACAATACATTCAATAAACAGATAAAATTCACCAAATATTAAACATACACATTTGTAGGTTTTATTATGTGAAGTAATATTTTTAATATTTCAAGGTTTTGTACAAAACAGTAAAGTTTAATATTTTAGAATTTTCCCAATTTATTTTCTGTATTATTAATTTTAACCCTAAGGGATTTTTATTCATTTATTTATTAATAATATTTTGAGTAACAGAAGCATACTGTTTTTATGGCATTAATGTGTAGAGAATAATATTCTGGTTTTAACAAAATTTGAATGGTGAAATTTGGAGTTAAAATGAGCAAGTTATGAATTTTCAAAGTTTAAACAATTTTCTGGAATTTTATTTAAACAGAAAACAGTCTCGGGTCCACGGTGAACTGGGTTCACCGTGAACCGTTGACTGCGCGCGTGGACCGGGCACGTGGCAGCGGTTGGATCAGGATCCAACGGCCAGAACGCGCGCGGGTGATTCAAGTGGCGATCAACGGCTCCCATGACTCGGTACCGCTTCGGCTCAGATCGAGGGCCAGGATTAAACCCCACGGGGATTTAATCCGGGCCGTTAGATCGAGATCGTGCGGTCCGTGAGGGATCCGGCACGGCACGCGGCGAAGGGGTAATTTACCCCTTCTTCCCCGACTCCGGTGGAGCTCCGGCGAGCAATTGCCGGCGACGGCGAGGCCTAAGGCCCTAGGCGATGGCGAAAATGGAGAGAGGGGAAGACGGGGAACATGAAGATACCGGTGATGACGGCGACGGCGAGCTGACGGCGACCGGCGACGACGAGGGGCGGTGGAACCGTTCGGGTTTGCCGGCGGCGAGGCGATCCGGTGGTCCGTCCAACCAACGGAGGCGTGGCCGAGGACGGGCGGGCCTTGGTGGTCACATAGGTGGCGACGGCGAGGGGCGCGGTGGCCTGGATTGCCGGCGAGCGGTGGCTGGAGGCGGAGCAGAGCTAGGGGCCGAAACTCTGCGTCAGAGCTCTGGAAAGCGAGGGCATGCGCAAAGGCGGTGTGGGCGAAGTGCGGTGAGCCAAGGGGGTCTTTATAGGGTCTCCGGCGGCGGCCAAATGGAAGGAAACCGAAGGTTTCCTTCCCTCTCCGGCGAGGTTTCCTTTCACCTCGGGTATGCTTCCATAAGCACGATAACACGTCGATTCTTGATGGAAGGAGGTCGGGGCGGTCGGGGAAGGTGATCAGGGGCCGGATCGGGCGAATCAAGGCGGCCGGCGGCGAGAAATGGCAAGGGGATCGCCGGGAAGAGGGAAGGGGGATCCCCTTCCATGGAGAAGACGATGCTGACAGGTGGCCCCCACCTGTCAGTGGTCGAAACAAAAATAGAAGGGCCGAGCGGTGGGTCCGGGCGGTCAGTGGCGCGGCGGGGGCTGACCGGTGGGACCAAGCGGGCGTGGGCGGGAGAGGGAGGCGGGGAAAAGCGCCAACAGGCGGGCCCGCTTGCCAGAGAGAGAGCAGTGGTGGGCTGGGCCTAAAAGGCTTTAGGAGGGGGTTTCGGGGTTAAGGCCCAATAGGATTAAAAAATTATTTCTGATTTAAAATAATTCCAGTAATTCATTTATTTGATTAAGGGTTGAATCACTGTTGATAAAAATTTGTAAAAATTCCTAAAATTATATTTTGATCTCTAGTTCATCTCATAAAATTTTCAAGTCCAGATTTTAAGTATTTCTCCCTGTTTGGCTTTATTTGGGTTCTTTTGGGATTTTTCCTTTAATAATAAATTCAGAAATGATTTAAATAATATTTTCTTTTATTTTATTCCTTTTTTAATTTCTGGGGTGTTACATCACCTTTTTCCTTGGTTTGCAAATCAAGCAAAGCAAACAAGGTACTTTTGTCCACCAGACAAAGTACACCAAGGACCTGCTCAAGAAATTCGACATGGATGATGCGAAGCCCCTCGCCACTCCAATGGCTACATCTGTAGCATTGGATCCTGACGAAGATGGAGAAGCCGTAGATCAGAAGGAGTTCCGAAGCATGATCGGCTCCCTCCTCTACTTGACTGCCACGAGGCCAGACATACACTTCGTTGTGTGTCTGTGCGCTCGTTTTCAGGCTTCACCACGAGCTTCGCACCGCCAAGCGGTAAAACACATTATAAGGTATCTCAAACATACACTTGAATTCGACATTTGGTATTCAGCGTCTTCCTCTTTGTGTCTTTGAGGTTATTCCGATGCGGACTTTGTTGGGTGTAGGATTGATAGGAAAAGTACCTCGGGTACTTGTCATTTTCTGGGTACTTCCTTGGTTTGTTGGTCTTCCCGCAAACAGTCTAGTGTTGCACAATCAACGGCTGAGGCCGAATATGTTGCTGCAGCTAGCTGTTGCTCTCAGATTCTGTGGATGGTTTCCACTTTGAGGGATTTCGGGTTAGATTATAAGAGTGTTCCACTTTTCTGTGATAACACTAGTGCTATTTGTATTTCCAACAACCCGGTTCAGCATTCCAGAACCAAACACATTGATGTGCGGTATCATTTTCTTAGAGATCACAATGAGAAGGGTGATATTGAACTTCAATATGTTGATACCCAACACCAGCTAGCCGATATTTTCACGAAACCCCTCGATGCTTCTCGTTTTGCTTACTTGCGTGGGGAACTTGGTATTTGTCACCCTTATGGCTTTTTGTGAGGGGGAGCAGTTTTAGATGGATGGGCATTTGCTAATCGTATGTTGAAATTGCATTTACATCATTTCCACCTATATGCCTGATTATAATCCATGACATCATGACAACTCAGCTCTTTTTAATTCATCTGAAACATACATGTGCATGATGTTTTCTTTTCAAAATCAAATCGTTCTCACTGCTTAGTCTTGAATCTAGCATGTTTAGGCAGGACTACTTTAGCTATCTTTTATCTGCTTGATAACAAGACACATTCTTTGGATGCTAAAAATTTGCAACTTGAAAAATTGTTCTACATCTTCATGGATATTCATAAAGTGCCAAACAATTGGTTCACTTAGTTAAAATCAAAAATTTCATGATTTGCATGCTACAAGTTAAAAGATCCAGGTGGGTTTGTTTGTCGCACTACCCTATTCTAGACTGCTTACCATTGCACATTGGTCTGAACTGGAATAGTGTAGTGTATGCCAAAATCATTGCCTTAAGCTTCTGATGGCTTTCATGCCTAGGCTTGGCCTGATTGGAAAGTATAAGGTGGACAAACAAATAACCCCTGGCACTAAGAAAAGAAGAACAAAATTCATTAATCATCAAGTTTGCTTTTCATGCTCCATTTGAACTGGACTTGTCTGTCTAGAGTAGAAATTGACTAGCTTTGCACAGTCCCTGCTTTTACTTGTCTAGTTTCCTTGACTAAGTGGTGATGCTTTTATTTCAAAAATGATAAATTCACATGCTTCATCATTTTTTTAGAGAGTGTTAATTTGAGCTGAGCCCATGATCATTGGTGTTATTGTTGGCATATTTTTGTTGTATATGTCTTTGCAATTCTGCTCATTTCCAAGCACTCCATCTTTTTCATGCTCCTTGATGCTTGCATTGCCAAAGGGGGAGAAATTGGGGGAGAAATTTTTGAGCTGGAGAGAAAGTTGGGTTCTCTGTTACCGAAGGGGCTTTTACTCTGTTTGTAAAGGGGGAGGAAAATTCTTTTATCAAGTGACATGATTTGGCTAGTTTCTGAGTTTTTATGGTCACTTGTGTGCTGAAAGTCTTTTAATTTTTCTTGGACTTAAAGTTGGTTGTCAACGCACTCATCAAGGGGGAGATTGAGAAACCAAGGATTGGTTTCGGTGTTTGTGATGAGTGATTGACAGGCTTTTTCCCTCTGGTTCGGAGGTTGGACCTCCGAAGGGTGTTTGGAGGTGGTTTCACCGAAGGGTATTCGGTGGTTTGGTTGCTGCAGCTGTTGCAGCGGAGTGTGCGTGTCGGAGGCGTCCGACAGTACACGATGACTAGGTGTGTACCGAAGGCTTCGGTACTTTGGGCGGTACACCGGAGTGTGTGCCAGAGGTTGCTAACCTGGAGAGGTCTCTGGAGTACTGGACACACTTGTCTGTTTGTCTGTGGTGCGCAGGGACTTCGAAGGCGACGGACGGTTCGTGGTAGGTGAACCTGGGTCAAGCGGGAGGCTTGATGCCAGGGGAGCGGGGAGCTCCGTCACGGTGGCTGCGAAGGGGTCTGGGTCGGTCCTCGGGTCGAGGTGCGCCAGGTGAATGCAGAGAGTGCGGAGCGTGGCTCCGGGTGAAGGTACTCCGAGACAAAGTCCTCGGAGGTGAGGCACTTCGAAGGTACTCCGGAAGAAGTGACTTCGGAGTTTGGTGGATCAAGTCCTCTACGGAGGCAAGGAGTTCGAAGTGTGCTCCAGAGGGAGACATTCGAAGGTGCCCGACGAAGGTCTCAGAAGTCGAGGCGCATCGAAGGCATGGTTTGGGTGAGGCTCGTCAAGGAGTGTGCTCGGGGAGAGACACTGCGACGAAGGGCTCATGGAATGCTTCGTGCGGAGACCTTGGACGAAGGAGGGACTTCGAAGGGTGGTACTCCGAAGGTGGGGCTTCGGAGTGTGGTTGTCTTGTGGTACTTCGGCCTACATGGCTTCGGTACACGGACTGACGGAGTTCGAGCTGGGCGGAAGCTGCGAAGCCGTGGTGGTCCACTCCGGAGGTGTTGGTGCGAAGGCCCAAGGGCTTTGACGGCTTCGGCTCAAAACCGTCACTGTATCGAAGGTTGACTTCGGTGAAGCGAAGGCCATCTGGCTCAAGGCTTCTCACCGAAGCTATCGCACCCCTCGCGTGCGAAGGGGGCTTCAGAAAGGTCAAAGGCTGCAAGTCTGACAGTGTCTGCTCTGCAAAAAGCTGGCGCTGTCCCCTCTGCAAAGGCTGACAGAGAAGCCTGTAATAAAGTTGACTACCTTTTGTACCCCTCAGTTCTGTAGAGACAAAACCAATGTAAACCGTAGGGGTAAAGTAGTCAATTCCTTTGGGTGAACTGTGGGCTATAAATATGGGGGCTCGGTAGGTAACATTGAACACTTTGAGCATTTACTGTTGAGCTCCTGTACTAGCCTCACACTTCTCTGTATTATCCATAGTTCAATTTTTACTGTGTTCCTTGTTCAAGCTGCGAAGCCCTGCTTCTGTGTTGTCTTTTTGCTTGAGCTCGTTTGCATACCTCGCTAGCTATAGTGCACCGAAGTCTGTCTAGGCGAAGGGTGTTTAGTGTGAAGTGTGTTTTTCAGTGTGCTGTCGCTCTGTGTAACAGGAGGCGAGACCTCGCTGATTACTAGCGAAGCCCTGATCGAAGCCCGTGCTTTTATCGTGTCTGTGACTCTAGCGAAGTCTGTCAGTGTGCGTTTAGACCTTCGTGTACGAAGCCCAGCACCAGTTGCTGCTGCCAAGTACTTGGTCGAAGTCCTCAGAGGATAGTCCACTCTTGCGAAGGGTGAAGTGTGAAGCCTGATCGAAGCACCTAGTGTGCGGAGCCTGCACTGACTTAGAAGAGTAGATTTCTGAGGGTTGTGAGGGGAGCGAAGTCTTCTTGACTTCGAACTTTTGCTCCTACGAAGCCTTTGTTCGGAGCTGTCAAAACACCTCCGAACCAGACCTTCGAAGGTAGTGTTCGAAGCCTGTTCCGCAGAAGACAGAACTAAAACAGAAAACTAGTTTTTAGCCCGAATCTTAAAAGCTCCCATTCACCCCCCCTCTGGTCGCCGTTTCCGGTCCAACATACTCTAAATTGTCAACACTCTTCTGATCTGATTCTTCGTACTGTGTACAAATACATATTATAATTATTTTATAACCTATTCATAATTTTTTATTTGACTAACAATCAAATTATTTGGAAATTATAAGCTGTCTATAATATGTGAAAGGGGCCTCTTCCCAGCCCGCACAATCCACTACAAGCACGCCTGCACGTGGGCTGCGGCGAGCATCACCGAGTACTACCACCGACGGTGACTAGGACCGTATGATCTGCTGACTGCTGCCCACCGTAGTCCCTCGTCGCAAATGGCGACAGATTGTCTCCCCTGCCGTCCATGTAAATTACAGCCTCCCTCGCCAAAGGTGGCAGGACAGGCTCTTTGCCTCCTACGAGTGTTCACAACCTGAAGCATTCTAAAGTACCCAAGGTACCTTACTAAGGTTACTAAGGAGTTATTTGGTTCCCTGGACTAAAGTTTAGTCCGTGTCACAGCGGTTGTTTGGATATTAATTTGAAAGATTAAATTTGAACTGATTATAAAAATAATTGCAGAATTAGAGGATTATTCACAAAACAAATTTTTTTAAGCATAATTAATCCATGATTAGCAAATGTTTACTATAGCATCACATTGTCAAATCACGGTGTAATTAGGTCCATTAGATTCGTCTCGCGAATAATCCACCGATTATGAATGGGTTTTGTAAATAGTCTACATTAATACCCCCAAAATAGTATCTAAACATTCAATGTGACATGACTACATTTTAGACTAGGAGAACCAAACACCCCCTAATTCCATGTGTTTCACGTCTGCTTGATCCGTCATGCCCTTTAGGTGAGCGCGGTAGCGCAAAGCTCGGTGCCACCAGTGTTCGGCACTCAGCCACTCGGCATAGCTGCAGAGGGCACAACAAAAGGTGAAATGAATCTTGTGTTGCCAATCGATTCATCAGTTGTTGATTTGAGTTCTGCTGTTGAACTGTTAACCTCAATGTGTCGTGTCTTATCAAATTAGTTATTTTCTTACCCGCATTAGCCGGAGTTGACTTGATAAAAGACGCAATTTTTAGTTCCTGTGGTAAGTCTCCCACTTATAAACCCGGCGGTTGGTCAAGTCAGATTTTACTATCAACTAGTAAGATGTCCGTATTTTACAATGAAAAAACATAAACATATATCTGCCAAGATATTGTTGACGCCGATAAGTAGGCACACGCTGGAGAATGTGAGGAATAGCAGGATGCCATGCTTCCTCCTCTCCCGGATCCCTAGCCCGAGTACGACCTTGCCGACACCAACATTAGGGCCTGATCGCTTGAAGAGGTGGAATGAGAGGTGCTACTAGTTCTGTTGATGGTGGTGGCTACTGCTCTCTGGGCCACCACCACAACCGCCATAGACATCGGTCCTCTAACCCCTAAGCTTCCACCCTGCACTAGTGTTGTGGTTACCGCCTCCTCTCCACATCCCGCGTCCTCTAACCCTAGGATAGGCTAAGGTTTGGGGCTTACTAATCAAGGCCTAAGGAATAGTTCTATGCCATTTGATATTAGTATGCCATTGTAGTTTGTTTTGTCATTTAAAAGTGTAAGATTACATTAATTCATAAAAAAGGATACTTGCAAAAATTATCAAACCATACACCTTTATTTAGTTAAGTGCACATTTTATGATAAAAAACTTGCAAAGCTTTTGTATACTCGAAAATTGAAAACATTATGTGCTAAAAGGTAGAGTAAAACTTAACCCAGAAACATGGTGGTTTAAATGTTTGTTCTATAATATATCATTTAGTTACTAGATTTATTTACAAATGTTAAGTGCTCCTAGTATCAGATGTAGTAAACCCCTTTTCTCATCTTATGGAGGAAATACTAGAGTTCACATCATACTATGGGACCGACAAGTTGTGAAGTTCCAGAATCTGCTATTGCTACACACCTAGATGCACAAAATCCTAATGTTACATAGGGGAAAAACCAAAATGACTAGACCATGTTGCATTTAAATAAAGGTATCTGGACATGAAAAAAGATGTAATTGAGCACCTTTGGACTTCCCTCCAATCAGGACATCACCCATATCAAACTTCAAAAAGCAAATAATAATTTATCAGCACAGAAACATTTCTCTCTTTTTGGATAAAGAACAAAAGTATGTCTAGTTACCACCATTGTTTTCACATACTGAAATTTAAACATACCCAATCAACTTAAAAATGAGATAGTGATTTTGCGAGATTAACCCGCTAGTATCTCTTCCTAGTTACAAGGACACATGTATGATTTCCCTTGTATTTATTTGTATCAATTCCTCTAAACACAATTTCACCTCGCCCATCGTCAACGTGTCAATTCAACAAGAATGAGAAAACAGGGTCACCAACGAGACGATGGCTAACCATATTGTACATATGAGTTTCAGTTGCGATGTGAGTGATAGTAAATCTACTTCACATCTGAAGGATGACATAAATATGCAGGTATAAAATGGTTGTTGAATAGACTACATTTCAACTTCAATGCAGTGTTCGAAAATGTGGCCCTAGACACCCGTCTAGGTGGCAAAAGGCATTGGGCACCACCCTAGTGCTGCGCGTAGGCTGATTGGGCGGGCAGAGCATGCCTAGGAGGGTCAACCACATCATGGGTGGTTGACCATGATACCTAGGCAGCATAGAACCGATGTCGGGAGGGGATAGATGGCTAGATCCGGCAGTAGGATGGGACAGGTGGCCAAATCGAGCGGCGAGAAGGGAGCAGGCAGACAAATCTGGCCCGACGGTGTGACTACTCCTCGCGGTGGGCCCTGCACAACTTGCACCATAGCCACTGCCTCCTCTCGCTTCTTCACCACCATGTGCTCCGATGTGAGGCTATGGTGTGACCGGAGGGGAAGAGAGGGAAGGGGAAACACCTGGACTCAAACCCTCTGACGAGCAACAAAACACCTATCACCTACTATATAGGACTTTAGGTGGGAGGAGAAGAAACGTCTGCCTGGGAACCAAGAATAACCTATGAAAGGAAAATGAAGTAATGAAGCGTGAGAACCAGCAAACTGAAGTAATGAACTCTTGGGACCTAGTAAAATGATTGGTTGGAATTTGGAAAATGAAGAGAAAGGAATCAGACCTACGCACCCCTAGGTACTAGGCATAAGGATTCCGCCCGATTAGCGCCTAGCGCCTATGTGAACACTGCTTCAATGTTGAGATATGAAGGAAAACATATCTCACCATGCAGTACATTGCTGATTTTTAAAGTTGATACTTCTCTTACCATATAGGCAAAATATTATATGACATTTTCAGTATGCTAGCAAGACTTGCTCACTAGGCAGACACTGTGTTTCCTACTGAGATTTCCTTAAATCCAAGGCCAAGAATGCTGTCCAATTTTAAAACAATGAATGTAATACTTGGCTCCCTTGTAGCTTCAATAAATTCCTAAAAAGTTACCTAAGAAAATCAGAACATGTTCAAATGCGATACACGTGAGCATATAAGAAAAAAACAAGTTACAGTTACTGATGAGGAGAAAAACCTGATTTTTCACAACTGTCCTGGCTAAAATAGCCAGAAATTGCACAAATCCCATAATGAATTAAAGTAGATTTTTGTTTGGGGAAATAACTTTACCATAACAAGATCCAAATAACATTACCTACGAGGCCTCTAGAAGGCCAAAACCTTCTGATGATTCGAAGCCAATAAAGCATGTCGAAGACCCCTTCATCCTACATAAAGAAAAAACATCTAAGACTACCCGAAAACTACTTCGAAGACTATAAGACCAAGAGCTAGCTACAAAGCTATATAAAGCATTGAATCCCCCATCGAGGCCTTATAGGCTTCGTCCAAGAAGATGAGAGAAGCCTGTTGTTAGAGGGAACTAATCCCGACAGTAGTAAATGGAAAGGTCGCGATCTACGATGCAGCCAGGAAGCTTATCGCAGTTGTTAGGGGAACTATTTCATCCTCCAGAGGTCAAGAACGCTCCCCTGTATTTACCAGTAGAAGAGGTGAAATCAGAAGCTTTAATCTTCAAAGCTTCTAAAAGCGTCAGAGCTATGCTGTATTTGGAGTGTTATGTAGCGAAGATCGTCGAGGCTTCAGCATAACGAAGTCTCCCGAAGTACTTACACCCAAAGGGGTGTTGCCAGCAAGGATAGAAGATTTATCTTCTTTCTGATTAAATTAGTCTTTTACCATATTAGCCCTATTCGGAATAGCGAATAGTTTCCATTATGTCAGTTGTAATAGAGGGGAAAAAGGTCTTTTCCTTAAAGTTTTTACCTATAAATAGCCTCTTCCCATCCTGTAATAGGCATCGAATACTAAGATATTCAATACATAACTTCAAACTATTTCGAGCTATTATCCTTCACGGAGGCTTGAGATAGTCCGCTCCTAGAAACACTTCGTTTGTCACACATATAGTTTCTTAAACCTATTAGTGCAATCTTTTACGCCAACAGTTGGCGCCGTCCATGAGGAACCTAGTACAAAAACTTCGTTCTCTATCAATTTCTTTCTAGAGCCATGCCTCCTAAACGTAGCTTAGGTGGTAGTCCCCTTCAGAGATCCCCTCGAACCTCTGGAGTGAGATCTTCGAATACTGTTGAGTTCGGAGGACCTTCTATAGTTCCCTCACCTCAGACCCCTGAAATGAATACTCTTCCTCGAGCATACGAAGCCCCTTCAAGGACTCTGTCTATGCTTAGAACCGACAGAGCTTCTCCTGTACCTCCAATTGTACTCCAAACTGACCTGTTCAGTTCTCAAGACCCGGAAGCTCCTTCCATAAGAAATGAAGACCGCCTTGACGATGTGGCAACCTAGATGGCTAGTCTTCAAGCCGAAGTGACAAGGTGGAGGCAGGAAGCTATAGACATGCTTCGTCCCCAAGCTACCCCTGTCATTCGGAGGTGCCTCAAGACGATGACCTCACATTCTATCTGTAGGACCGAAAGTAGCGACCAGAGGGGGGGTGAATGGGCGCATAAAAATTCTTTCGAATCAATGGCATGTTCCCAATACCCAACGCACCTCAAAAGACTAAGAAACAAAGCGTGAACAGATAGCCTAAGTCTAACAGTATCTAGCCTAGAAACACTCGGTGTCAAAAACAGAGAAACACCAAAACAGTGCTAAAAGGCAGATAAACAAAATATTCAAGACATGGCAGGTCAAACTTCTCAATGAATGATCTAAGTGTATATAAAGTGAGATGAGAAGTTACTGTTCAAATTTGTCTCCTGTTCGAAACTTGGCGAAGCTTGCTTCGCAGTGTCGAAGCCTGCTTCAGAGGTCCTTCTCGAAGTCTAGCGAAGGCTATCGAGGAAGTGCCGAAGGTTTGTTGTGTCTAGCCTAGCTAGAGTGTAGTAGTGAGCGAAGTATGCTCCGAAGCGAAGTATGATCGTATCGAAGCTTGCTTCGAACAGTTTACTTCGAAGCCTATCCTTCGAACACGATGCATAGAAAAACAACCTTCGAAAGATAAGTGAGGCCAAACATACAACAGTAAGACAAAACGAAGCCTACACTCTACCTTCGAAGCTATCTTAGTCGAGGTATGATGAATGAAGTAATAACCTTCGACCCGAAGACTAACTTCGAATGACAAGCTCCGAACACACACACTGTGACCCTCGAAAATGACAGCAGCAGTAAGATTTCAGAAACTACACGTCGAGTGAAGTATATCAGAGAGACAAGCTTCAAAGCCAACTTCGAAGCCTGTCGGAGTACACCTTCGCACAGACAGTCAAAGTATGTCAAGCTGTCGAAGCACGAAACACATTACAAAAAGTGAAGTCGAAGTTCAAGCGAAGTCTTCGAGGATGTCAGATTGAAGCCTGCCTCACAGAGCTGAGGGACTTCGAATCAGAGAGAAGGGGCTTCGCCAGAAAAGGAACTTTAGCCCTGTCAACTCGATCAAAAAGATACGCAGGAAAAAGCAAGCCTAGAGTACTAGTGTACTGTTGCTACAGAGAAGTAGTACTACTTGGAACCAGCAAGAACTAGTACTACTCAGTGAAGAACCGAAGCAACAGAGACTCAGTTCTCAGGAATAGAAGTTGCTGCGCATCAATAAAGACCATAAAACACTGCAAACCGAATGACAAGAGGAGGGAAGAGAATCTCACAGATTCATGAAGAACAAATGGAATGCAGGAATTAAATCACAGGGAGCAAGAGCCTAGCGGCGCACAACAGGAGAGAGAACGCAGGAGACAAAATGACCCAATAGATTAAAAAGTGAATTCTAGAAGGGGTGACCTAACCCTAGGGATTGGGGCCCTATTTATAGGCTGCCCAACACTAGGAATATTCCACCAGCCCCTTAGGGTTTTTTACAGACGCTGAAATAAAGGAAAAGACTCAACTGCCCTTATGATTTTTTATAGACTCGACTGTCTGACTGTGGGCCTAGAGATACAAATGACTTATCCGAAAGCTAAGCTTTCGTAGCGACTACGGCTTCTCTTCTGGACAGTCCGATACAAGATCGACGGTTGTCATTTTTGCGCCGTAACTGACAAAGCCTCCACCGACTTTGCACCAGGTACCCGGATTGGGCCGGCCCAACTCCGCAGCTCTCTCAGCCCGGCAATCGCTCACCGCCCGTGTACCTGAGTCAATCCTGGTCAACAGCCCAGTGGGTCTTCTACTGCTTCTGGCCCATGTACCCGAATTGGGCCAGCCCGACTTCGTAGCTCTCTCAGCCCGACCGTCACTCATTGCCCGTGTACCTGAGTCACACGCGGCCCATGAACTTCAGTTCTCCTCTCTTCTTCTGTCCTCTTCGACTATCGTTGACAATGACTCATCACATCTGGAGCCATGAGGCCCACACTATTCAGCATGGCTCCTCAATCTCCCCCTTGATGAGTGCATTGTCAACACTTTACTTCTTCAGCTCTTCAGTGCCTACGAACAACTGTGGAAACACGAAAACAAAGCACAAGAAAACAAAGAAGAAGAAAATGAAAGTAAAAATTTAACCCTAATGACCAAAAGCCGAACAAAAGCAAGAAGCGGTCATTATGGTTAACCAAAGGTAAAAGCTCAAAATGAGTGCGATCTCAGAAACATCAACAAGGATATCAAAAGAGTAAGAAACAAATCCCAAAGAAAGCCAAAAAACTCCCCCTTGAACTCTTATCCCAAAATTTCTCCCCTTTGTTGACAAGTGAACTCATCAAGCACTCAAAAGAGACACAGACTCCCCCTGAAATGCAACTCCCCCTCAAAATATGCAATGAATGCAACTGGGGAGCATGTGGAGTGTAGAAAGCATGCTTCTCAGATATGATTGACTGCAATTACAATATCTAATAGATACAGCAAAAGTCATACTGTCTAAGATACATGGCATGATCAGTGCTACAGATGATATCTAAAGAAAGTCATTAGCATGCATTTTCAATTTTTGCAAACAAAAGCATCACCACATTTTCCGGTTGACAAGCAAGGTCATGAGATGTAGAAGCTAACTGATATCTACCAAGATAAGCATTGTCCAAAACAAAGTGCTTCAGCAAACTTGTTATCATTTCAATTTTCAGGCTTTTTCTTTTTCCTTTTTCATTTTTGCCAGCGGTTATTTTTGTGTCAAACCTTATGCTGACCGACCAAGTCAAGCCTAGGCCAGAACTGGACCATCAGAAGCTTAAGATATTGGTCTTGGCATACACTACACTGTCCTAGTTCATACCAAAGTGCTATGGTACGCAGTCCAGAACAATGCAATGCAACAAAGCAAACCCACCTGGATCTTTTCAAATTATGCATAAAAAGGCATGGAATTTTCATTTTTCTTGATTTTTCATAGCACATCTTCCATGTTAAAGCATAAAGATGTCCAAGTTGCATATCGGCATCTATGTGAGGAACGAGCTACAAGGCATGTAACAGATAGCAAACACACTCAGCCTACACATGCTAGTTACCAGAAGCAATGGTGATCATTTTTAATGTTTAAAGCATAAAAGCCATGCGTATGACAGATATCCGACATATCAAGTGAACTGAACCAAAACATGATCATTGGCAAGTATTCAAAAGCATGTACCAGCTAGAATAAGTAAAGCAGTTCAATCATATAACAGAAGCAGCTCAAAAGTGTGATATGTGAATATGTATAATATGAACACACACAAAAAGACTCAAGAAAAGAGTAAAGAAGAAAGAAAACTGACGCAAAAATATCCTAGAAAGGATACACTACACCCAAATCCCCTCGTAAACGCTCAAAGGTAGACTGATCTAGGGGTTTGGTGAAAATGTCAGCCAACTGATGATGGGTATCAACATGAACAAGGTCAATGACACCTTTCTCATATTGATCCCGCAGAAAATGAAAGCGCACATCAATATGTTTGGTTTTTGAATGGAGACACGGGTTTTTCCCTACACTAATAGCATTGGTGCTATCGCAAAACAATGGAACCCTGGTAGGAAAGAACAACCCAAAATCTCGTAGAGTGGAAATCATCCAAACCAACTATGAGCAGTAGCTAGTAGCTACATACTCAGCCTCAGTGGTCGAAAGAGCAACTCCAGATTGCTTTCGAGAAGACGAAGAAACAAGGGAAGAACCAAGAAACTGGCAAGTACCGGAAGTCAACTTGCGATCCAACCGGCACCCACCAAAGTTAGCGTCTGAAAAGCCAGATAAATCAAGAGATGATGATGCTGAATAGTAAAGAGCAAGATCAGGTGCATAAGTAAGATACCTAAAGATGCGCTTGACAGCCTACCGATGAGACGCGCGTGGTGAAGACTGAAAACGCGCGCAAAGTCCGACGGCGAACTGAATGTTAGGTCTTGTCACCGTTAAGTACAAGAGTGTTGGCGCAAATGTTACGCCAACAGGTTCTCTGAGATCAAGAACGGACAAACAGGGAGTTTGTGTTTTAGGACTACTTCGAGCCTCCGAACTGGATAATAACTCAAGTAGTCCGAATGAGTGTAATGAATAACTTGTTCTGGATCCCCTTTTACAGGGTACAAAGGGGGGTATTTATAGGTGAAAAAGCATAAGGAAAAGACCTATTTACCCCTAGATTACAACCAACATAGTGGAAACTACTCGGTACAGTAAACAAGGTTATATAAGGTAAAACACTATAAGGTAGATGGATAAGCTAGACATCCCATCAATCATGTCCTTCGGCTTCGAGGCCTCCATCTCCCATTCGGAGGGTTCTCTAGGGCTTCGCACTGCTGCACCCTTCGGCGTGGCGACTGATACTTTGAACAACTGCTCACTAGCTTCGGAGTTTTCCTCAGCCTTTGGAGGATTAATCTTTAAGCCCTAGAAATGGAGTAATTTCCCCCAACAGTAGCCCCTCGAATACGCCTCTCTACCGTTAACCTGTTTAGAAAGAAGGCAGTATACAGAAGGAACATTTCTAATTTTTGAGGCTTAAAGAGGATCCGATCACGTTATAACTTAACCTGAAGACTTCGAGCCCAACGCGTTCGAACCTCCCCCTTCGGGCTCCTGATGCAATGGGAACGCACGCTGTGAAGGGAACGGTTTCGGAGTGCAAACGTCAGTGGAGTGCCGTTTGATTGTAGTCGTTACGGCGCAAGTAACCGTTACACTCTGCAAAAAAGGTAACGGTCGATTTTTACAGCAGTTGCTCGCCGTTCCAATTACCGGACCCACTTGTCGGTGACAGAAGCCGAACCTGCAGTGTGAAACCATTCGAAGAGTAGCACTGGTCGTGCGGTTATAAAAGGGAAAGACGGGGATTAGCCGAGATTTTTTACCGCATCCATTATTCACGATTCACTTTCCTCCAATCTTCCAATCTCTTGAGCACCCAAGCGCAATGGCGAGAACTAGCCACACCACCCCGGCAGCAGCCAGCACCCTAGCGCAGAGGCAGGCGTGGGCTGCCTCGGCAGCAGCGACAATGGCGGGGGCCTCGAGCGGAGCTTGGCCCAAGAATCCTCGGGCGCTCCGTCCGCCCTCCAAGAAGAAGATTGCCCAGAGCTTCATCATCGGCCAATCCGTGAGCACCGCCGAATCTATTGAAGAAGCAGTGGACGGGAAGATGGGCGCTGGACTGAGGACTCGAGTCCCTAGAACAGAATCAATTCCGAGGCCGTGAAGCGGGGAAGTGGTGGTCTTCGAAGCGTTCTTCGAAGCAGGCTTGGGGCTGCCAGCCGTGGACTTCTTGGCAGAGGTATTGGACTTGTTCCACATAACTCTGCCTCAGCTATCCCCCAACGCCATCGCGCGTTTAGCCATCTTCGAATGGGCGCTCCGGGCAGAAGGATGCGAAGGACGCTCCGAGATATTCGTCGTGACCCACGAAGCCATATGCCAGTCGAAGCCCCAAGATGGACCTGGGGACTTCAAGGTGACCATAGCCTTCGGCAGCGTCAACTTTCAGCTACGGAGGGAGCACGCCCTTCATTTCCCTGCAAAAGCCATAAACGACAGGTGGTATACAAACTGGATACTTCGGTGGTTTTACGCCGAAGTCGGAGAGGACTCCCCCTCGCTGGTCCTCTCCAGGAGATTTGGTTCCGAAAGGAGGCGGACATCTCTCCGAACCCTAGCCTACTCTCGATGAGGCTAGGGCTGCTTACTCCGGTGGCTCGTCGCATGAGCATTGCGGAAAAGTACAACTTTAGTTATTGCAGTTAGTGTAGTCACATTTTTAATCATGCGGAAAAGTAAACATGAACATCAACAACATCAACTAACTCGAGGAGTACGTTTTACCTCCTCGCACAACAGTCCTTACATGTCAATCCATCATGCACATACATATTTAAAGTAAACTAACTGGGGGATGTCACGCAACCCGCCCTTGACCGTGGGCTCAGCTTTTCGAAAAGATTTAAGACTCTGATCAGAGATGTACTACTGTACCCACAAGGCACGCACTCATCCCAAACGAGATGACCCATACCACGGGAACTCGTGCCAAAACCTCAATATGAGAGGTTCCAAGCGATAACCACCCGCTCTAGGTTTCGCCGGCGCGCCGGGCCGCATCCCGGCTAACGTCGCACCCCCTTTTGCGCCACATTGGTACAAGTCACCCGCAGGTGCAACTTGACCCATCTCCAAATGGTGGCCTCGGTTTGGAACAACCCATACCTTAGTTAGGACTTACCCACTAGACTTGTGGTTAGTACGTAAGTGTATTGCAACGGATCCCTCAGACCGGTCCTTATAGTGCCCCGGGTGCTACTGACCAATTCCCTAGCTTGCACCCGGAACCCACCATGCATACACTCACAACCATAACTCATCACCAATAGAATTTGCAAGGATAAGAAGTAACGGGGATCATATAATAGAACCATTTTGCTACGACTCATTTTTATCCTATAGTGATCGTGTCCAATACATTGGACACTAGCTAATATCATTGATCATATGGTGACAAGGAGGTTAGGCGAGATAGCATGGCTTGGGTTGCACATCAAGGTCGGGGGATCCTAAATAAATATAATGTAAGGGTTCATTTGACTAATGCACATATAACCTATGTGTTTTAGCGATAGTTTAATCAAACATGGGTTCAATATGCTCAAAAGATTGGTTTGGTGACTTGCCTTGTTCAGCAAAGGGAGAGGGAGGGACTTCGGGGAAGTACTCCGGCTCCTCGGCGACGTCGTAGTCTTTTTAATATAATAAGGTAAAATAAAAAGAACACATTCAATCAAACAATATAACATCACATTATAAGCACATAAGTTACAGTTGGTTTGATTAAAAATAAAATGATTTCAATTGTTAAGGTCTTGTGGTTTATCTCATAATTAAATTTTAAAGGAATTTAAAAAGTAGTCCTCTTTTAAAAAGGGGTTTTAAAAGGGGTTATTATCATTTTTAAGTTCTCTAATAGATTTAAAATGAAAGCTTCATAGAAAACTTAGTGATCTGTTCATATCATCATGAAATAAATAAATACAAACTCTAATGAAATTTAAATAATTAAATTTACATTTTTAACCTAAGGGTATTTAAACATATATTTAAATAAACATGAAATGTCCAATGTAAACCTACTATTTTTATTGTATAAACATGTAGAGAATAATATTATGAATGTTCTGAAATTGGAATGGCAATTTTTAGAGTTCAAATGCGCCAGATATGAATTTTACAAGTTTTAAACCTTTTCTGGAATTTTTTTTCAAATTTTAAATCCCTCGGGTCCACGGTGAGCCAGGCTCACGGTGAACCCGCGCACTGTGCGCGTGCGCTGGGTCGATCTGGACCGTCGGATCCAGATCCGACGCGCTGAGGGCGAGGCGGGGCGCGTAAGTTGGCGTGGACGGCCAGGATTAAAACGTTCGAAGGGGTACCACGTGGACGCACGAGATCGCACGCCGGTTTTAAATGAAAACGAACGCGTGAGATCGCACCGTACCGCTTTACTCAGATCCGACGGCCCGGATTAAACCGAACAGATGATTTAATCCCAAGCGTTGGATCTGGATCGCACTGGCCAGGATTGAATCCGGCACAGTGCGTGTCGGGGGGGGTAAAGTACCCCTTCTTCCCCGACTCCGGCGATGCGACGGCGAGCGATTCCGGCGAGGTCGAGGGTTATCTAGTCTAGCTAGGACTTAAAACGGAAAGGGGGTACCGAGGGGAACAAAAGGGTACGCTTGCGGTGGTCCGGGGTCGACGGGGTGAGGCCGGCGACGAGCGGTGGCGGCGAAGGTTCTCGGTTCCTCGGCGGGGACGGCGATCCGGCGAGGTTCGTCGTCGACGAAGTGGTGGCCGAGGTCGGTGAGGTCCGTACGGTCGCAGTGGTGTGGTCGGCGAGGAGGGAGGGGGACTCCGGCGACGGCGAGCGACTGGCTGGGGCGAGGGCGACGGTGGTGCGCAAAAATGGGAAATGCAAGGGCTCTGTTGGTTCTCGCAGCGATTGGGCGTAGGGGCATAACGCGGACGGCCAGGGGGTTTATATAGGGTCGTCGGCGGGGGCAGAGGGGCGCGTAATCGAGGGAGGCCGGGAGTAAAAGCTCTCTTCAACGCCGGCGAGCTCCTGCCGTGCATGCGAGCACCAATCCGGGGGCGATGACGCGGTGAAATAAAGGGGGAAACGGTCGGGGGGAGCGCGGGGAAATCAATGCCGTCGAGTAATTAGAGGTGAGGGGGCCGGCGAGAGCGAATCCGAGGAGGGCTAGGGTTTCGGCCGGCGGGGGGGGGATTTGGGGGCGGATCCCGCGGGGGAAGACGGGTCCGACAGGTGGGCCAAGGTGGTCAGCGGGTGCGAGCGCGCGAGAGAGGGGACTGACAGGCGGGGTCGAGGTGTCGGGCGCGAAGAGAGGAGTGGTCGCTGACAGGTGGGGTCCGGTTGTCAGTCCGGGCGCGCGGGTGGAGTGGGCTGGGCCGGCCGGGAGAGGGAGAATGGAGGGAGGGGAGCCCATTACTGTTTTCCAAGGTTTTCTGATTAAAATAATTGCAGAAAATGGTTTAAATCTTTTGGGGCATTTCCAAAGTGGGTAAAAATTTGTAAAAATTCTCAAAAACATTTCTTGGCCTTGGGAGTCTATACAAAAATTTTCAGCTCCTGGTTTGGCCATCTACTCTATGTTGTAGTTCAAAAGGGTATAAAAGAGTATTAAAAGTATTTTCAGAAATATAAATTCCAAGAAATTGAATTTAATAATGTTTTTATTGTTTTGAAAATTTGGGGTGTCACAACGAGTCTTGATGAGCATAGGACTTCTAGGAGTTTTTGGGCTGAAGCTATGAACACAGCTTGCTATCTAGCCAACCGCATTTTTCTTAAGCTTACTTAGGTAAGACGTCATATGAGTTGTGGTTTGGTAGACAGCCCAAGGTGAGTCACTTGCGAGCTTTTGGATGCAAGTGCTTTGTGCTCAAGAAGGGAGGCCATTTGGACAAGTTTGAGTCTCGTTGCTGGGATGGAGTCTTTCTTGGTTATGCTTTGCATTCATGAGGTTTTCCGTGTTTGGAACCTAGACTATAAGATGCTTGTCGAGACTTGTGAGGTTTCTTTTGATGAGTCCATGCCTTCGCTGACACCTTATTTTGAGCTCTTTGGAGATGATGAGCTTGGAGAGTCCATCTTTGAGGAAGATGATGACACTCCTGCTGATGATGAGGGTGGGCCCTCTGCATTGCCTGTGGACCCCATGCCTTCTGAGACTTCGACTGAGGATGAGGACGGACCTCTGATCACTCCTTCTACTTCGATCGAGCCTCCTCAGCCGAGTCTAGAGGAGCCAGTTGCCAACTCTGGTGAGGTGACTTCAGATCACCTTGGATCCCGAGCAGTTCAGCATGATCACCCCTTAGAGCTCATCATCGGTGATCTTACTGAGAGATCCTTATAGTCTTCAGTTAGTTCTCTCGCTATGTTTGCTGAGTCTGCTTTTGTTGCCTCTTTTGAGCCCAGAGACATTTCTCATGCTGTTTCTGATTCAAATTGGATAAACGTCATGCAAGAAGAGCTTGAAAACTTTATTCGCAATCGGATTTGGACATTAGTTGAGATGCCACCTGGATGCAACACCATAGGCACCAAGTGGGTGTTTAAGAACAAACAAGGAGAATATGGAGTTGTGGTGCGCAACAAAGCTCGATTAGTGGCACAGGGGTTCTGCTAGAAAGAAGGTATTGATTTTGAAGAGACTTTTACCCCTGTTGCCCATCTTGAGTCCATTCGTATTCTTTTGGCCTTTGCTGCTTCTAAATGTTTTAAGCTTTATCAAATGGATGTCAAGAGTTCTTTTCTAAACAGGTATATAGAGGAGGAGGTCTATGTTAAGCAACCCCTCGGTTTTGAGAACCCTAAGTTTCCTCGACATGTTTTCAAGTTGCAGAAGGCTTTATACGGTCTAAAGCAAGCCCCCAGGGCTTGGTATGATCGCCTGAAGCAGTTCTTGTTGCAGAAAGGTTTTGTGATGGGTTCTGTAGACAAGACTCTTTTCTTGCTTAGAGATGCCTCAGACTTATTGGTTTCTCAGATTTATGCGGATGATATTATTTTTGGTGGTTCTACTAATGAGCTTGTGTCCAAGTTTTCTGAGGAGATGCATAGCGAGTTTGAGATGAGTCTCATGGGTGAGCTCAAGTACTTCTTAGGGCTCTAGATCAAGCAGACCAAGGACGGCACTTTCATCCACCAGGGTAAGTACACACGGGATATGCTAAAGAAATTTGATTTTGGTGGAGAGCTGATGCCACAGATGACCCCAATGGGTACATCTGGAGGTCTAGATAAGGACGAGAACGACGTCAAGGTAAACGAGAGAGAGTATCGAGGGATGATCAGATCGCTGCTATACTTAACTGCGATGAGACCGGACATTCAGTTTGTCGTGGGTGTGTGCGCACGTTTTCAGTCTTCACCACGCGCATCTCACCGGCAGGCTGTGAAGCGTATTTTCAGGTATCTTACTTATTCCCCTGATTTAGGTCTTTATTATTCTGCATCATAGTCTCTTGATTTAGCTGGTTTTTCGGACGCTGATTTTGGTGGGTGCCGGCTGGATCGCAAGTCAACTTCCGGTACTTGCCAGCTTCTTGGTTCTTCACTTGTTTCATGGTCTTCTCGAAAAGAATCTGGAGTTGCGCTTTCTACTACTGAGGCTAGGTATGTAGCTGCTGCTAGCTGCTGCTCATAGTTGGTTTGGATGATTTCTACTTTGCGGGATTTTGGGTTGTTCTTCCCTTCGAGAGTTCCTTTGTTTTGTGATAGCACCAGTGCAATTAGTGTAGAGAAAAACCCATGTCTTCATTCTAAAACCAAACATATTGATGTGCGCTTTCACTTTCTGAGGGATCAATATGAGAAAGGGGTCATTGATCTTGTTCATGTTGATACCCATCAGCAGTTGGCTGATATTTTTACCAAGCCCCTAGATCAGTCTACTTTTGAGCGTTTGCGAGGGGATTTGGGAGTTGTGTATCCTTTTTAGGATACTTTGAGTCACTTTTTCTTTCTTTTTTTTCTTTTTTATTGAGTCTTTTTGTGTGCGTTCATATCATGCATAATCATCAATCACATTTTGAGCTTGCTTCTGTTATATGATTAATCTGCTTTATTTTCTCTTGCTAGTATATGCTTTTGATTACTTGTCGATGATCATGTTCTGTTTCAGTTCACTTGATATATCTGATATTTGTCATATGCATGGCTTTTATGCTTTAAAATTGAAAAATTATCACCATTGCTTCTGGTAACTAGCATGTGTAGGCTGAATGCTCTCGTTATCTTTTACATGCCTGGTAGCTAGATCCTTACTTATATGCAGATATGCAACTTGGACATCTATATGCTTTAATACATTTAATCTGAAAAAAAAAATCTCTAAACGAGCAATGTATTTATCTCAGATTAAATAACTAACAAAACTGAAATAGATGAACTAACAAGCGCTAATATTCTGATCAAAATACTGCAGATGCTAGACGATAAAAACGTGAAGAAGAAACATGCTACAGTGTTTCGTACCTCGATTCGCGTGCATGATCCTCTGTCTTCGTGAAAGCCGCTCCTGGTTCTTGGCTTCTCCGCCCACGTGCTGTGATTTTCTGCTCCCGTGCGAAGCCGCTGTGCACAGAAGATCCCGTGCTGCTGCTGCGTGATTCCCCGTGCTAGGCTAAAGCGTCGTGTCGTGCTGCTCTTTGCCGCTGCCGCACGCAAGCTACGCTAGCTGCCGCGCTAGGCTGCCACGCTAGCTGGCTGGTTGTGCTAGCTGCTGCACAAGGCTAGGCACACAATAGCCGTTGCCGGCTAGCCACACTGCAGCGCTGCTAGCTGCCGACACGACAAGTGGCCTAAAAGATCGCTCGGAGAAAACAATCACACCGAAAGAAAACGAAACACAAATGGCGGCGAAGATTTCTGAGTGAGATGATAAAACACGCCGGCGGCGGAGAAGAAGAAAACGGTGAAAAGTGACCCAAAATTTGGAATTGGTAAAGTGTTTTCTGAAAATGGATAACCCTAACCCTAGGGTATTAGGACCCTTTTATAGGCAGCCCAATAAATAGGAAAATGCAAAAATACCCCTAGGATATTACAGACGCGGGAATAAAAATGGAAAAGACCGAAATGCCCTTAGGATTTTTTACAGATTCGACTGACAGACTGTGGGCCTAAAGGCAAAATAGTAAAAACCTAAATAAAGATAACTTGTCCTGATACGAAGCTTTCGTAGCAGCTACGGCTTCGCCTCAGAACGTTCAGATCTGAGATCAGCGGTCAGTTTTGCGTCGAAACTGACAAAGGGTCCACCGTCTTCGCACCGGGTACCCGGATTGGGCCGGCCTGATTCCGCAGCTCCCTCAGCCCGACAATCGCTTGCCGCCCATGTACCTGAGTCAATCCCTGTCCACAGCCTAGTGGATCCTCTGCTGCTCCTAGCCCATGTACCCAGATTGGACTAGCCTGACTTCGTGGCCCCTCCGCCCGATAGTCGCTCACTGCTCGTGTTCCTAAGTCACATGCGGCCCAGACACAACAGGTCTTCTCTTCTCTTTATGTCATCTTTGACTTCCGTTGACAATCACTCATCACATCTGGAGCCATGAGGCCCATGCTTTTCAACATGGCTCCTCAATCTCCCCCTTGATGAGTGCATTGTCAACACTTCTCTTCATCAGCTCTCCAATACCTGCAAGCACATGTGGAAACACGAAAACAAAACACAAGAAAACAGAGAAGAAGAAAATAAAATAAAAGTTTAACCCTAATGACCAAAAGCCGATAAAAAGCAAGAAAATGGTCATTATGGTGAACTAAAAATAAAAACTCAAAATGAGTGCAATCTCAGAATTATCAACAAGGATATCCAAAGAGTAAAGGCAAAAGAGACTAAAAACTCCCCCTGGAACAAATCCCAGAGAAAGCCAAATCCCAGAGGAAGCCAAAACTCCCCCTATACTCTTCTAAAAGATCGAGTAACCCAAAATATCCCCCCTTGTTGACAATTGGACTCATCAAGCGAGACTAAAATGCACTCTAAAGAGACACAAACTCAAACTCCCCCTGAAATGCAGCTCTCCCTCAAAATATGCAATGAATGCAACTGGGGTGCAGGTGGAGTCAAGAAAGCATGCTTCTCAGATATGATTGACTGCAATTATAACATCTAACAGGTATAGCAAAAGACATACTGTCTAAGACACATGGCATGATCAGTGCAACATATGATATGTAAAGAAAGTCATTAGCATGAATTTTTCAATTTTTGCAAACAAAAGCATCACCATATTTTCTAGTTTGACAAGCAAGGTAAAGCATGAGATGCAAAAGCTAACTGACATCTACCAAGATAAGCATTGTCTAGAACAAAGTGCTTCAGCAAACTTGTTATATTTTTAAATTTCAAGCTTTTTCTTTTTCATTTTTGCTAGGGGTTATTTGCTTGTCAAACCTTATGCTAACCGACCAAGTCAAGCCTAGGCCATAACTGGACCATCAGAAGCTTAAGACATTGGTCTTGGCATACATTACATTGTCCTAGTTCATACCAAAGTGCTATGGTAAGCAGTCCAGAACAATGTAATGCGACAAAGCAAACCCACCTGGATCTTTTCAAATTAAGCATAAAAAAGCATGGATTTTTCATTTTTTCTGATTTTTATCATTTTTATAGCACATTTTACATGTTAAAGCATAAAGATGTCTAAGTTGCATATCTGCATCTAAGTGAGGAACTAGCTACCAGGCATGTAAAAGATAGCAAAAGCACTCAGCCTACACATGCTAGTTACCAGAAGCAATGGTGATCATTTTTCAATTTTAAAGCATAAAAGCCATGCATATGACAGATATTAGATATATCATGTGAACTGAAGCAAAGCATGATCATCGACAAGTAGTCAAAAGCGTATATTAGCTAGAGTAAGTAAAGCAGATCAATCATATAACAGAAGCAAGCTCAAATGTGATATGTGAATATGCATGATATGAACACACATAAAAAGACTCAAGAAAAGAGTAAAGAAGAAAGAAAAAACTGACTCAAAATATCCTAAAAAGGATACATCACTCCCAAATCACCTCGCAAACGCTCAAAAGTAGATTGATCTAGGGGTTTGGTGAAAATGTCAGCCAACTGATGATGGGTATCAACATGAAAAAGGTCAATGACACCTTTCTCATATTGATCCATCAAAAGTGAAAGCACACATCAATGTGTTTGGTTTTTGAATGGAGACAAGGGTTTTTCCCTACACTAATCGCACTGGCACTGTCACAGAACAAAGAAACTCTGGTAGGAAATAACAACCAAAAATATCGTAAAGTGGAAATCATCCAAACCAACTGTGAGCAGCAGCTAGCAGCAGCTAATACTCAGCCTCTGTGGTAGAAAGTGCAACTCCAGACTGCTTTCGAGAAGACCAAGAGACAAGAGAAGAACCAAGAAACTGGCAAGTACCGGAAGTCGACTTGCGATCCAACCGACACCAACCAAAGTAAGCGTCCGAAAAACCAGATAAATCAAGAGACGATGATGCTGAATAATAAAGATCTAGGTCAGGCGCATAGGTAAGGTACCTGAAAATGCGCTTGACAGCCTGCCTATGAGACGCATGTGGTGAGGACTGGAAGTGCGCGCACAGTCCCATGACAAACTGTATATCTAGCCTCATCACCGTCAAGTACAACAGCAAACCGATCATCCCTCGATACTCTCTCTCGTTGACCTTGACGTCGCTCTCATCTGAGGCTTCAGCTCTCCACCAAAGTCGAATTTCTTCAACATGTCCCGCGTGTACTTACTTTGGTGGATGAAGATGCTGTCCTTGGTCTGCTTGATCTGGAGCCCTAGGAAATACTTGAGCTCACCCATGAGGCTCATCTCAAACTCACTGTGCATCTACTCAGAAAACTTGGACACAAGCATATCAGTAGAACCACCAAAAATAATATCGTCCACGTAAATCTGAGCAATCAAGAAGTCTGAGCCATCTCTGAGCAAGAAAAGGGTTTTGTCCATAGAACCCATCACAAAGCCCTTCCCCAACAAAAACTGCTTCAACTGGTCATACCAAGCCCTATGGGCTTGCTTCAGACCATATAAAGCTTTCTGTTGCTTAAAAACATGTCGAGGAAACTTAGGGTTCTCAAAACCAGGGGCTGCCTAACATAGACCTCCTCCTCTATGTACCCATTCAGAAAATCACTCTTGACATCCATTTGAAAAAGCTTAAACCCCTTAGAAGCGACAAAAGCCAAAAGAATGCGAATGGACTCAGGGCGGGCAACATGGGCAAAAGTCTCCTCAAAGCCAATACCCTCTTTCTGGCAAAAAACCTGGGCAACTAGTCGAGCTTTGTTGCGCACAACAACCCCATCTTCACCTTGCTTGTTTTTGAACACCCACTTGGTGCCTATGGGGTTGCATCCAGGTGGCAGCTCAATCAGTGTCCAAACCCGATTACGGACAAAATTCTCAAGCTCTTCTTGCATGGCATTTATCCAATTCGAATCTGAAAGAGCATGAGAAACGGCTTTGGGCTCAAAAGAGGCAACAAATGCAGACTCAATAAACACAGCAAGCAAATCAACAGAAGAGCGCAAAGTTCTCTCAGTAAGATCACCGATGATGAGCTCTGAGGGGTGATCACGCTGAACTGTTCGGGATCCCAGGTGATCTGAAGTTACCTCACTAGAGTCAGCAGCTGGCACCTCTAGACTCGACTGAGGGGTCTCGATCGAAGTGGAAGAAGTAATCAAAGGTCTGCCCTCATCCTTAGTCGAAGTCTAAGGTGTGGGGTCTGCAGGCTGTGTACAACGCCCACCCTCATCAACAGCTGGAACGTCATCATCTTCCTCAAAGATGGACTCTCCAAGCTCATCATCTTTAGAAAGCTCAAAAGAAGGAGTCAATGAAGACAAGGACTCATCAAAAGAAACCTCGCAAGTCTCGACAAGCTGCTGGGAGTCGAGGTTACAAACACGGAAGCCTCGAGAATGCAAAGCATAACCAAGAAAAACTCCATCCCAGCAACGAGACTCAAACTTGTCCAAATGCCCTCCCTTCTTGAGCACAGAGCACTTGCAGCCAAACGCTCGCAAGTGGCTCACCTTAGGCTATTTGCCAAACCACAACTCATATGAAGTCTTACCTATGTAAGCTCTAAGAAAAATGCGGTTGGACAGATAGCAAGTCGTGTTCATGGCTTCAGCCCAAAAGTGCCTAGGAGTCCTATGCTCATAGAGCATCGTCCTGGCCATCTTGACTAGCGTGTGGTTCTTTCATTCCACAACGCCGTTTTGTGGGGGAGTGTAAGGAGCAGAAAACTGATGATCAAGACCCTGATCACTATAGAAGCTGACGAACTGAGAGTTCTTGAACTCAGAGCCATTGTCAGAGAGAATTGCTCGCATCTGACCATTGTTCTCGTTCTTCAGCTTCAAAATCAGGTCATGAACAAACTAAAAAGTCTCATCCTTAAACTACAAGAAGAAAACCAATGAGAATCAAGAAAAATCGTCAACTATCACAAGCGCGTACCACTTCCCACCGACTGAGCGTACCCGAGCTAGACCAACAGTGTCCATGTGTTACAGCTCTCCTGGATACGAAGCCATCACCTGAGTCACAGGTGCGTGAGAAGCGGCAACCATTTTCCTATGACGATAGGGATGGCAAATTAGATCCTTCTCCATCTTAAGATTGGGCGATCCTCGGATAAGGTCCATAGAGCACAATCTGACTAGCAGATCAAAGCTCAAATGGCCTAACCTCCTATGCCACTTCCAGAGCTTAGAGGAGGATCCAGCAATCAAACAGCAAGAAGGGCCAAAAGAACTAGAGAAATCAATCCAAAAAACCATACCGAAGGGTAAGATCTGGCAAACCAAAGATCCTCTAGAATCAACCACAGAAGACATGTCCTTCTTAAAACGAACCTCCAAACCATACTCAAGAAGTTGTGAAATAGAAATCAAATTGAAATTCAAGATTCCAACCAAAGCAACATTGTTCAAGGAGAAATGGTCAGAGATGCGAATTGAGCCAATGTCGTGTACCTTCCCTTGACCACTGTTCCCGAAGGTGATATACTCTTTAGAGCTCGGGGGAGTGAGGCTGGAGAACCATCTGCGATGTCCCATCATGTGGCGAGAGCATCCTGAATCCATGATCCACACGTCCTCCAGTCCTCTATCCTACACAATCAGTGGTCGTAAGTGGGAGCAAATGGTCCGGCACCAGGTTTAGCAAAAGAGCTAAACCAGTGTCGAGCCATCTGCTCAAAGGAAGGAAAGTAGAAAGCATCATAAGAGTCTGGACCAAAACGCGGCTCAAAGCGCGGTCCTCGGTTCTACCTAAAGTCTCGGCCATGAAGTCCAAAGCCGTATCTAGAACGGCCTAGAGTTCTGCTGGAGCGAACACCACCCTCAGGAGCACGGGCATGAAAGTTGTCTCCTCTACCACCACCTACACGACGTGGCCTGACCTCTAGCCTCTCCCTATGTCGAGGAACTCTCACTCTACCACCCTGCTAGTAGAACTGCTCCTGCCTATCATGAGCTCTCTCTGCTCTCTCAACCCGCTTCCTCCTGAAGCAAAACTCCTCAAGGTGCCCGTCTCTCTAATAGTACTCACAGTGGTAGGTGGGCTTCTTGGGATGTGGTTGAGGCTTGGGGTTCTTGGGCTTGGTGGTTGAGAAACCATGTTGAAGAATATGGTTTTGATATTCCAGATGTGATGAGTGATTGTCAACGAAAATCAAAGGAAGGGAGAGATGAAGACCTGCCGAGTCTGAGGCACATGTGACTCAGGTACACGGGCAGTGAGTGACGGCCGGGCAGAGGAGCCGCGGAGTCGGGCTGGCCCAATCCGGGTACATGGCTAGGAGCGGCAGATGATCCACTGGTCTGTTGACTGGGTTTGACTCAGGTACACGGGCGGCGAGCGATTGCCGGGCTGAGGAAGCTGCGGGGTCGGGTCGGCCCAATCCGGGTACCCGGTGTGAAGACGGTGGACGCTTTGTCAGTTTCGGCGTAAAACTGACAATCTATGTTTAATTCATTTTTAGGATATTAATATTTAGTTTTAAGTTTAGAATATTTTTATTCGAGTCAGTTAATTTTTCTAAGAATATTATAGTAATTTTCGGAATTTATTTTAGAGTCAGTTTATTTTACCCGAGGTAAAGTCGTTTTTTCATGTATTAGGATTTGCCTATAAATAGGCCCCTATCCCTTTGGAGATAGATGACTGTTTTCTAATAGATCAATCTACAGTCTTTTTTCATTTTCCACCGAAACTCTTTCTCTCTAAACATTCCATCGTCGCCGTGATTTTTATCCTCAGGAATTTTTCACTGGCGCGTGATCTGCACGGCACCTCAGCTCGGCGGCTGCAGCCCCAAGGAAACTCCCTTCGTTTTTTTTAATCTCATTCTGCGATACCAGCAGTGACACAGAGCCACCAGTTTTTTGGCTTTCGGCGGCCTTTTTCATTCATTGGCGCAGATACACAGCAACGACGGCAGAAACTTTCTGTTCTACGGCGGCTAAACGTCGTTCATTAGTCACGTTTGTTTTTCTTCCTTTTTCCTGGCACGCAGCCTTTGCGCAGGGGCCCACGGCAACAGGAGGAAGACCAGAAGACTATCAGCCAAGCAGCAGCATAACAGCAAGCTACGGGCTAGCTTGTCCTGTGCTTTTTCATCCTAGGCAACAGTAGCTGGAAGCAAGTTAGATCGGCATGCAGTGGGTCGCACAGTCCTGGCAGAAACAAGGGCTCTGGCCGGCGTGCACATAGGATCTCCGGCGAGATGCAAGTTAGTTTTTCGATCTCCTATTATTTAGCTGTTTAACTAAATCAAGATTTATCTATTTTAAATTAGCAGAAAATTTGTTTAGTAATTTCGTAGTTGATATTTATCTGCTAGATATTATTAGTACTCTTAGATTTTTATTTAAAGATTCTTAATTATTTCTAGTCACAGTAATATTTTTAGTCTAGTTTTAAGTGCAATATTTTAGGTTTATTTCTAAATTGAATTTTAATGATCCATGATTTATTCAGTTGATTAATACTTTATTTCTAGACTAAAATATAAATATCTCGTGATTTATTTATGTGTTTTTATTTACTATAGTATTTTTATTTAGTTTATCTTTAATATTATTTTTTTGCTAGACAACTTTAATTCCAGTAATCTACTTTGCTAATATTATTTGTCTGGTTAAGTTCGTTTGGGCGTTGGTTTTAAGATATAGTTTAGCAAGAAATTTTTAGGCACCCAAAGAAATTTTTAGGCGCCCATTCACCCCCTCCTCTGGTCGCTACTTTCGGTCCTACAGTAGTGTTGGGTGTAGACTCTTTGGTGTGAGAGGGTGCAGGTAGAGAGTATAGATAAGTGTGGAGATGTTTGGGCTTTGGGACCCAGATGGGCTTCTTGGGTGGAGTTTTAGGTTGTTCTTGAAACACTTCATCCTTGGGCTGAGTAGCCTAGAAAGACTCAGTGGAGTGAGTCTTGGGATATCTCTGTTCAGGAGTCATCTTACTCCACTCCACTATCCGGCTAATGGCACTCTCAAAATCAGCATTGGTATAGGTGTAACCTACCCCAAACCCATCCTGCCTCTTGAACTATTGGATCATCATGTCGAGCTGTGGCTATCTGGCACTCACCCAACTTAGGATTTGATGGAGGTAAAAATTCTTATTCTGAACATCAGCTAGCTCCTCTCTCAAGGAAGCCAGCACCTCCACCTGAGACAAGTAGGTCTCACACTCTCTATCGACTTGGACAGACTTCTCATCTTTCAGCTTGATCAACTCCAATCTAAGAGACAAACAGTTCTCACAAACAGTGGGTGGAACTGACAATGTCTCAAGCTCTAGCCTAGTCTGCTCCAGTTCAGCTCTGACTCTCTCCAACTCGCCCAACTACTCATATCCCTTGGCTTTCAGCTCAGCTAAACTAGCTAGATGGGATGGGCAGTCTACACAGGGCACGACGATAGTGGCATGAGCATCTTTCAGCTCCAGCTGAGCACTCTCAATCTCAGTGGCCAAAGCGTCCCTCTCATCTACCCTCTCTGTGTACCTGTACTTTAGAGTCATCGGGTCACACAGTAACACCTCACAGTTCGAGCACTTACTGCTACCACCCAAGCAAGGGGAAGAAGATAGACTCTCGATCCTGTCGTTGGCCACATCAAGCTCACTCTCAAGCTCATCTATCCTCTTCTTAGCCCCTCTAAGCAGTTTCTCCCGATATCTCAACTCCTGATAGTTCTCTTCAAGTAAATCAACGACTTCTTGTTCATAGGAAGATACCTTTTCATCGTCATCGTCGGAGTTTTGGGGGGAACCCTTCTCTTCCTTATTCCCAAGAGCCATTGAGCAGAAACTCTTGTGGGATCTTCGGCGGTGATGTGAGTGGCTCTTCGGCCTGTCCCCGAAGGCCATGAAGCAGAGGCCCACCGGATTGTCCTTGTCCTTCCCCTTTCTGATTACGATCTCCTCATCGCTGGAGCATGATGAAGAGGAAGAAGACGAAGACCGCTTGGAGTAGCTTCTCTCCTTCTCACCGAAGAAGGTCTTGTCTCGCTTCTTGTTCTCCCGCCGGTAGTCCTTCAGGGCCTTTTAGAAGAATCTTGTCTTGGGCTTGCCCTTTGTGAAGGAGGAGTTGTCGTGCTTTCCGGAGACGTAGGAGCCACCACCGGTACCCTTCTTGTGACCATTGCGCTTGGGGCAGTCGGTGATAAAATGACCTGGATCACCATACTCAAAGCATCCAGATTTTGTGTCGTGTCTTTTGAACATTCTCTTATCATAGACACGACGCGTCCGGTTGTTAAATAGACACAGATCATCATCTCCTAGTGACTCAAGCTGGTCCTCGGTGATAGACATCAAGGAGAACCCAGCACAGCTCATAGAAGAGGAGTCAGCAGAAGGAGTCGCAAGGGCCAGGGTTTTTAATCCAGAGCCAGTGAGATTTGATCTCAACTGGATATCAACCTATGTAGCCTTGAGCTTGCTGAACAACTCTGAAATTGTCAAGATATCATAAGAGGTGCTCTCAATGATAGAGGATACCTTGATCTCCCAGATCTTAGGGTCCAAGGTATGAAGAACCTTGAGCGCCTGCTCATGATCTGAGACCTGCTGAACTCCCTCGGCCTTGTTGGCCCAAAGCTTGTTGATGATCGATTGAAAACGACCAAACAAGGCTTCAACAGATTCACCCAGCTTCTGTGTGAAATTTTTATATTCACGCTGGTAGGTCTGATAGAGACGAGCCTTGACCTGGGCATTCCCCTCATGGTGTGCCTAGAGGGTAGCCCAGATCTCTCTAGTAGTGCTAAGATGGCTCACACACTCAAATTTAGTGGGACCTAAACCAGAAAACAAAATGTTCACTGCTTTGTTGTTGTTCTGATGCTGGGCGATTATATCAGGGGATGTATGCTCAGCAACACGCAATATGGTGAAAGTAGCGTGAACACAAATGTCCCAAATGTTCGAGCTCTGGCTCATGAGATAGGCTCGCATGCGAGTCTTCCAATAAGTATAGCCAAAAGCTTCCAGGGATGGGACCTTTCCAGAAGAAGTCATGATCACTACCTGGGTTTAGAACCGGTTAATGTATGGAAAACCCTAACCAGGCTCTGATACCACTTGTAGGATCGAAAGTAGCGACTATAGGGGGTGAATGGGCGCCTTAAAAATTCTTGCAAATCAATGGTCTTTTCCCAACACCCAACACACATCAACACACAACCAGCTAAAACTTAGCAGATCTAAAAACAAGAAAATGATCTAGCCTAAAAACAACCGGTGTCATAATCGAGAAGACACCAACATAGTGTTGAAAGGCAGATTAAAATAACTCACAACATCAATGACATCTCCACAAAAACTTTCATCAAATCATAGTAAAAATATCTGGCGCATAACCACTATCCATGGCTCATAAACATTTATCTCATACAAGACCAATAAGAATCTACTCAAAAATAAACTGTAAAAATTAAAGCCTAATGAGTAGCACAACTTTTAATACGTTTAATATGAACAGAAAAATAAATCACTAAATGAGAAGTGTATTTATCTCAGATTAAATAACTAACAAAACTGAAATAGATGAACTAACAAGCTCTAATATTCTGATCAAAATACTGCAAATGCTAGACGATAAAAACGTGAAAAAGAAACATTCTACAGTGTTTCGTACCTCGATTCGCATGCACGATCCTCTGTCTTCGTGAAAGCCGCTCCTGGTTCTTGGCCTCTCCGCCCACGTGCCGCGATTTTCTGCTCCCGTGCGAAGCCGCTGTGCACAGAAGATCCCATGCCGCTGCTGCTGCGTGATTCCGCATGCTAGGCTGTAGCGTCGTGCCGTGCTGCTCTTTGCCGCTGCTGCACGTAAGATACGCTAGCTGTCGCGCTAGGCTGCCACGCTAGCTGGTCGGCTGTGCTAGCTGCTGCACAAGGCTAGGCACGCAATAGCCGCTGCCGGCTAGCCACACTACAATGCTGCTAGCTGCCGACAAGACAAGCAGCCTAAAGGATCGCTAGGAGAAAACAATCGCACCGAGAGAAAACGAAACACAAACGGCGGCAAGGATTTCTGAGTGAGATGATAAAACACGCCGCCGGCGGAGAAGAAGAAAACGGTGAAAAGTGACCCAATATTTGGAATTGGTAAAGTGTTTTCTCAAAATGGGTAACCCTGACCCTAGGGTATTGGGGCCCTTTTATAGGCAGCCCAATAAATGGGAAAATGCAAAAATAACCCTAGGGTTTTTACAGACGCGGGAATAAAAATGGAAAAGACCGAAATACTCTTAAGATTTTTTATAGACTCGACTGACAAACTGTGGGCCTAAAGGCAAAATAGTAAAAACCTAAATAAAGATAATTTGTCCTGATGCAGAGCTTTTGTAGCAGCTACGCCTTTGCCTCAGAATGGTCAGATCTGAGATCAGCGGTCAGTTTTGCGCCAAAACTAACAAAGCGTCCACCGTCTTCGCTCCGGGTACCCAGATTGGGCCGGCCTGATTCCACAGCTCCCTCAGCCCGGCAATCGCTCGCCGCCCGTGTACCTGAGTCAATATCGGTCAACAGTCTAGTGGATCCTCTACTGCTCCTAGCTCATGTACCCGGATTGGGCCAACCCGAATTCACGGCCCCTCTGCCCGACAGTCGCTCCCTGCCCGTGTACCTGAGTCACATGCGGCCCAGACACAACAGGTCTTCTCTTCTCTTCATGTCATCTTTGACTTCCGTTGACAATCACTCATCACATCTGGAGCCATGAGGCCCATGCTTTTCAACATGGCTCCTCAACTGCGAGTTTGACGATAGGTGGTGGTGGAAGGCGTGGGGATGGTGGCAGCATCGACGGCATGCGGAGTCAGACTAGAAAACCAGAGGTTGAAGGCAAGGGTGGAACAAGTATTCTGCATGCTAAAAAGTAAAGAAATGAATTAAAAGTTGTTGTAAATGAGACATAGGGAAAATCAACAAGGAATTCATACGACTATGGGGCAAATATGCAAGTTGTATCAATTATGTAAATTTACAAATGCCTTTGAAGTATGGAGCATATCTGCAATTTCCTCCTTCCCGTCGCCGGCCTCTGCTAGGACACTGCTGGATATTCGTCCACCACAGGGACACCTCCAAGACACCATTAGTCTGTTGTCAAGACACCATCGAGCTGTCGCCAAGGGTTGCGTTTGGTATGCCTTTGAAGTATGGAGCATATCTGCAATTTCCTCCTTCCCGTCGCCGGCCTCTGCTAGGACACTGCTGGATATTTGCCCACCGCAGGGACGCCTCCAAGCCACCATCAGTCTGTTGTCAAGACACCGTCGAACTGTCGCCAAGGGTTGCGTTTCGTATCTACCTCTTCCTCTGTTCCATGAGCCCGTGAGAATCCTCCGTTCCGTGAGGCCACGAGCAGATAAAACAAAAAAAGAAAAGAAAAAACAGAAAATTGGCATCGTCTTCAGTTCATTTATCAGGACGTTCTATTCCTCGTTGTCTGGTAATTTTTGATGATTCTAACTATTTAGAATAGTTAGAACTTATATATGTTTTCATATATGTGGTCTTCGATTGTGTCTTGCCTCTCTCATCCTATTGCTCTTGTTGTACCCATCATTATAGAAAAGGTTAACGAGAAAATTAGACAGAGACTACACATTGATTATGATGATGAGATACATCATTTGGAGATTTATTTTCAGCGTACAAGGCTTAGATTGAAGATGCTAGGACTGGATCTATACTGGTGGCTAACATGCATATCAGGACCGTGCTGATATTGTGGGTCTCGACACTGTGCAACTTATGTGGTTTTTTCTTTGAGAGCGTTATGAGCCTAGTGGACAGTCCATTTTTCTTGCTGTCGTTCACCGTGAGCAGTCATTGCAGCAGGATGATTTCACAGTTGATAAGTTCTTTGATCAAATATATCCTATAAAGTGTCATCTAGATTTCCTTGTACCAAAGCTTTCTCCAACTACCTGTCCATCTTACCAGAGTCATAAGATCAATCTAGAGACATGACGTCTATATGATTTCTTGACACCTCTTCTACTAGAGTTCGACCCATTCATGCTGAGGTGCTTGCACGACTTCCATATTTATCACCTGTTCGTGATGGCGAGGTTCGACTTGGTGCTGCTGGTCTTGTACAAACATCGGGCACAATCTCGACTTCTCGATCGCCAGCTCCTTGAGTCAGCTGGATCTTCGGTTCCTTCATCCAGAAGCATCAATAATAGTGGTCGTTACACGTACTGTCGTCGCTAGGGTACCCGCCTTTTAACCCTAAGCCCCCTATTCCTAATCGGGAAAAAGTTTATACCTGCGAACCAGTACCAGGAAAGTGAGACATGTCTCGTAAAAGTCAATTTACCGGGGATCAGTATTTTTCCACCCGTTGCCATCTGACGCGGCGCTCTGCGCGCTTCAACTGGGCTCTGGCTGATGCGTCGTGGCTCGTTTTTTCTGCTCAGCGCGGCTGAGCTATCTCTTTAGCGAGCCGAGCCAGGCTCAGTTCGAATGGTTTAGCGAGCTAAAATTCTGGTTCGGTGGTTCGGACTCGGTAGAGCCATGAGCCGGCTCGGCTTGTTAGTGTCACTGTCCACTTGTCTTTTTTAATCTTTTTCAATGTGTTCTGCTCTCGTAACTTAGAAAGTAGTGTTGTTGGGGACTTATTCCTCTCAGAAAATCAGACGGCGGCACCGGGTGTAGGTAGTGGTAGTCGGTGGGGGCTGTGGGCCAAGGACCGCTGGCCGTCGAGGGCATCGATGGCACCAACTGTCAAGAGAGGAGAGATGTGTCTATTGTTCGCTGTTCAGAACTCAGTGCTCATGCAATGATGAAAATACACGATTTGATGTTGTTTACTTCACACGAATCCATGATTTTATGCACTAGATAAAGGAACAGATTTGCTCCATGTGCCGGTAACCGAGCCAACGAGCCAGCTCGGCTCGACTCGAATGCTGGCCGAGCCAGAAGGCTCGGCTCGATGGCACAGCGAGCCGAGCCTGAGCTGGCTCGCGAGCCCCAAGCCAAAATGCCACCCCTAATTTCTACCACCGAGCTGAACTCGAGCCAAACCTTCTGGCTCGGCCAACATTCAAGCCGAGCCGAGCCGGCTTGCAAGCCGGCTCGTTGGCTCGGTCACCAGCACATGGAACGAATCTGCTCCTCTATCTAGTACATAAAATCATGGATTCTTGTGAAGTAAACAACATCAAATCGTGTATTTTCATCATTGCATGAGCTATGAGCTCTGAATACCGAACAATAGACACATCTCTTCTCCCCTCCTGACAGTTGGTGCCATCGATGTCCTCGACGGCCAACGGTCCTTGGCCCATGTTGGCGTAAAAGATTACGCTAACAGGTTTCTGTAGAAAAGAAACTAACAAACGAAGTGTTTGCGAAGAGAACTGTTCTAAGCCTCCGAAAGGATAACAACTTAGAATAGTTCGAATGTATGTATTGAATAACTTGTATCCGGTCCTTATTACAGGGTGAAATGGGGGGTATTTATAGGCCCAAATATTAAGGAAAAGACCTATTTACCCCTCTATTACAACCGACATAGTGGAAACTATTCGGTACCCTTGATAGGGCTAAAATGGTAAAAGACTAATCTAATAATATAAAAGATAAATCTTCCATCTTAGCTGGCAATAAAGATCTTGAGTTGCCTTAGTTCGAAGATGTACTTCGAACCAATGCCTATCTTTGTACTTCGAGCTTGATTCAGGGTATCTTCGAAGATGGACGTCTGGAAACCTTCGAATCCACTATCTGCTGTCATGCTGTGGTGGCAATAACCCCGAAGATGAGATATTTTCCCCCAACAGTAGCCCCTCGAATACGCTTCTCCGTTTAACCTGTAATGTTAGGAGAGCAGTATACGGAAGGAAAAAATAACCAGACATAGGGGTTATTAGATTTCAATTCATCTCCAAAATGTACGAAGATATAAACTCCGAACCAGTCTTAAGATAATTACTTTCGAACTATCTTAAGAACCGACTCAAGAAGTTCGAAAGTCCTTTAGACTTAGAGGAAATAGCCGTTAGCTTTTTGTTCCTAACGGAAACTGTAGAAAGCGTTAATTTCGGAGAAAAGTAACGGCAGGAATGCGAAACGACATGAGCTAACGGTAAGAATGTAAAGTTTAGGCTATAAATAGATAGCCTAGAACTTACCCGGTTACCTTTTCACTGCTCTCTCGCAATCAAACATCTTTTGAGCCCCTTGAGTTCTTCGAGCCCTAGCCCCCATTTCCCCAAAGCAATCCAGCGACCGCAATGGTGAAGACCAAGGGATCTGGAGCTCCGTCAACTTTGGTCCGGCAGTAGGCGGCTGCAGCAGCAGCGGCTGCAACGTTGGCGGCAGCACCTCCGGCATCTGCAGCGACATCCATGGCGGCAGGAGGGAGAAATCCCCAAAACGTCGATGATCAAAGTCTCTGCCCGCCATCAACGAAGTATCTGGACTAGTCTTTCCAACTGGGATCTTCTACCCGCAAGAGGGAATCGCTGGCAATTGCGGTAGAAGGAAAAATCAGTACCGGAGTGATGATTCGGAAACCCGGGAAGGAACTCATTCCGTCACCAAGGCCCGGAGAAGTGGTTGTATATGAAGCCTTCTTCGAAGCCGGCTTGGGTCTTCCTGCAGTAGACTTCCTGGCGGAGGTACTCGATCTATTCCATGTCACCCTCCCTCAATTATCTCCGAATGCAGTAGCTAGACTGGCTATCTTCGAATGGGCATTGAGAGCCGAAGGCTGTGAGGGGAGGGCAGAGATCTTCGCTGCACTGCATAGGGCTTCATGCCAACCTAAAACCTTCGTAGGTCCCGGAGGTGAAAAAGTAGTGGTTGCCTTCGGAAGTATTAATTTTAGGCTCCGGGACGAATATGCCCTGCAATTCCCTGCTAAGGCCATCAATGCAAGATGGTACACTGACTGGGTTATGAGGTGGTTCTATGCCGAAGTTGGGGCGAGTAATCCTCTGGCCGGACCTCTGAAAGAAATTCAATTCCGGAAAGAAGCCTTAGTGCATCCCGGCCAAGGTCAGCTCGAAGCCCGCCTCAACCTACTTCAGCGGATCAGCCGGAGGTTGAGTATGCGAGACTTAGCTGAAGAGTTCCTCGGGTTACAAATTTCTCCACTGATGGCCAACTGGCCTATCGTCTTCGAAGAGGATTCGGAAGGCGGTCTCCAAACAATTTCCGTGACTTCAAGCCCTGCAGGTAACTTCGAAAACAACATGTATTATGCATACTCACTTCGAAGAAAGACTAACTTGATTTATTTATTTTTTTTATCTTCTTCAGCCCCTGTTACTTCGGAGCAAATCGTAAGGACTTCGGAGAAGATTTTGGGCGCTCCAACTCCGACAGAAAAAGAATGGAGAATCAAGCTAGTCGGGAATTGGGAGAGATTTAATAGAGTATGGGGAATGTTGGAAATCACTCCGCCCCCTTTGATGGATTGGGTGCCTTCGGAGAAAGGACCCAAGAAGAGGAAAGCCGAAGCTGGGACTTCGAGCTCCGCAAAGACTCCGGTGAAGAGGGTGGCTAAGAAGCCAAAAAATCTTGCACCTTCGAATCCTGCACCTTCGAGCTCAAGGGCTTCAGTTTCCGACTCCCAGGAGGATGAAGGGAGATTGCTTGTGCGTCTAATAGAAGAGAACGAAACTCAAAGGACCGCACAAGCCGAAGTACCTGCGAACGAGCCGGAGTCCCAAGATAATCTTGATCAGCCCAGGACTTCGGTAGTTCAAGAAGATATATCTCACGACGAAGTTCCTGTGAATGAGAGTGGGGTTGAAGTTACTATAGCTTCGATCCCCGAAGAAGCAACGAGGACTGCTCAGGATGATGCTCCTGCAATCCAAGACTTAACGGTTGATTCAGATGAAGAACTAGCCTTCGATCCACCGAACAGTCCGACGATGACTCCACTGCAAAATGTCAAAGGTAGACTTCGAATAACTTTTTCATGTTTATTTTGAGTATTTATACAATGTATAATACTTTTCATTATTTTTATAGAGTCCACTCCTATGGAAGAAGTCCGTCAAGAGGAAATAATTCCTGTACCTTCGACAACTTCGGAGCCAGCCCAGAGAGTTACTCAAATGGGACCTGGAAGAGGCAAAATACATATAGAGCCCCTCCCTGCCGTGAGCTCCGGATCAACTCCGTCTGATTCAACAGACGAGAGCCAATTTTCCGGGGAGGGCCAGTCTCCAGTGGCTCCGAAGACCACAGGCCAAAGCTCCGGTCCTTCGCTGAACGAAGATGACCAACAGGCAATAAGCATGCTCCCCTTGCTGGCTCCTTTCTTAGGGCAAACAACTGGTCTTCGGACTTTGCTCGAACCTTTGGATCGAGCTAGCCGTGACATTGGGGAGACTAACTTAGTAGCCATTTTGAGCAAGGCAGATAGGACGGAGCTTAATGCCGCCATAGAACGTGCAGCCTATCAGGTACGGAGCATCTGCGAAATATCATAGAATTCATCTGCGAATAAATATTTACCTTAGTTTTTTATTTTTGCAGCAAACTGTCTTGGCCCGAGCTGCAAATATAAGCAATGACGAAGAGATCGCTCGTCTTCGGGAAGAAAATAGTGCCCTTCAAAGGAATTTTAACATCTCCGAAAGTCGAGTGGCTCAAATGGATAATATAATATCAACAGAGCGAAGGGCCAGACAAAGTTTGGAGGCTGCGAAGAAAGAGCTCGAAGAAGAAAGGATTGTGCTTCGAGTAGAAGTTGAAAAGCTGCGGGCGGAGCACGCTACTATGGGGTCCGAGCTCGTTCGACTCCAAGAGGAAGCTAGCCAACTATTAAACCAGAAGAACATTTTGACCACTGAAAATGCTAGGCTTTCTGGGGTTTTGGGCGAAGTCACTTCGACGAAGGATGCGCTGAACGAAGACAAATTGAAGTCTGAAAAGGTGGCTGCGGAGGTTATGAGTCAGTTGTTAGATGTCCTGGAGTACTTCGGTACTACTGGGATACTTCCTTCTGACGATAACATCACTCTTCTGCGCCGGTTGAAAAGGATCCAAGGAGTGGCGAAGCAGATGAAGACGGCGAGCATTAGATACGGAGAACTCTCCGAACAAGTGTCTGCTGTTGGTCTACTTCGTTACTACGAAGATCTGGGCCGATCGATAACTCCGGACGCAGGAGGGGGCCCAATCACCTTCGACGACGAGCGACTTCTAAAACCTTCTGAAGGTGTGGCTGCTGCTTGGCGAGCCTTCCAAACTTCATGGAGAGCCAAAGGTCGTTCCGCGATCAAAGCTTGGATCGACGAAGGCCAACGCCAGAAGCACGTTCGGACTCAAGCTTCGAGCAGTCAACCTCCTCCGAACCCGCAGGTTTAGAAGTACCTTAGGATTTTTGGCCATGTAAAGCTTTATGCTTATAAACATTTATCAATGAAAATCTTGTTTGTCATATTTTTAGGCTTTGCCTCTTACGGAAGATATCGAAGTGTTAAACCTTAACGATGAAGTTCGCTCATTATGGGCTACCTTCGATCTTCTTAAAGCTTATAAACGTCCTCGATTTCTAATTCCTCGAGATGACTCCGGCGTAATTGCGCCCGAAGTAATCAAAGATGTATTGTCTTATATTAAAGAGGAAGAAAAAGAGGTTAACGTAAACACTTCGTCTTCTGAAGACGTTATTTGGTCTGAAGACGAAGATGAAGCTCGAAATAAAAAGCCTGAAGAACTTGGAAGCTGGGAAAGGAGCCTTGAACGGCTTCGAACTTGGGCCGAGCTTCAACAAGAACAGAAGGATTTTAGAGCTTCGAAGGGGAGCAAGAGAGTTAAACGTAAAGTTATCAGAACTCCCGGTGCTGGAACTAGTCGTTCCACCCCTAGCTCTAGGGACCGAAGAGGTCTCCGATTCCTTCTTGGTATAGATACCAATTTTTCATAATGTAATCTGTAAACATATTTATTTGAATAATGAATACCGATTTAAAATTGTCTCCATATTTACTAGCCCCTCTTTGGGTATAAGCAACTTCGAAATGTATTCAAAGATGGTTATGCGCAAAGAAAAAACTTCGGAGTACAATTTTTTGGGGGTTCGGAGCCCCTCTGTAATTTAAAGATCTTTTAAAATCTCATGAAATGTCTTCGACTATTTGCAGTCGGAAGAATGGCAACTTAGTACCTTTGTTTTATGAAAGAAATCACTTGAGATAACTTTAAAGATACTTTAGTATCTTAATTAATTTGTCACTTTGGACTGTGTTAACAGACATTCGAAGCTCAGGCTCAAATTCTGTTTTGCTTTAGCCACCTTCGGCTTATTTTTGCGATCTCTGTCGAACCAATGGTTTGGAGTTTGCAATGGTCTCTTTGGACTCTTTTTACGGATGTCTACCAGCCAATGGCTTGGACTCCGTATATTTTGGCCACCTTCGGCTCTTTTGCGGAAGTCTACCAGCCAATGGCTTGGACTTCGCAGGATTTGGCCACCTTCGGCTCTTTTTATGGAAGTCTACCAGCCAATGGGTTGGACTCCGCAGGTTTTGGCCACCTTCGGCTCTTTTTACGGAAGTCTACCATCCAATGGCTTGGACTCCGTATGATGTGGTTTTGGGCTCTTTTACGGATGCCTACAAGCCGGTGGCTTGGGCTCCGGATTATGTCAGCCCCCACGTCGGAAGCTTCGAACTTGCAGGTTCGAAGTCCGAAAATACAACCCAGCTTCATGACACTTCCCTCTCGGTCGACCCCGCGGTTCCAGTGCGTCCACTCGGAAGCTGGAAGTCTATGAGGGGAAGGCACTATCAGGATCATATGCTTTATTAATTTAGAAGATGATTACAAGCGAATTACAAGGAGCCCTTATGCGAAGTATCGCTTTAGGTGCTCCGCATGCCAAGTATGTGCTAACTCTTCACCTTTTAAATTAGCTAACTTAAAGGAGCCAGGGCGCCCTGAACGGACAATTAGGTATGGACCTTCCCATTTATTCCCTAATTTCCCTGGTGCTATAATGCTTCGTAGAACAAGATGACCCGGTCTTAGTTCATTGAGCTTAACCTTCGGGTCAAACCAAGCCTTCGTCTGCTGATGATACTTTGATAAATTTGCTACAGCTCGAAGTCTTGTTTCTTCTGATAAATCTAGCGAAGCTTGTCGTTCTTCTTCAATGTCCGGTTCGGTGCTGCGAAATGATCCTCCTTTGAGCTCCGTCGAAGTCATAGCTTCATCTCCGAATAGTAGTCTGAACGGAGTAAAACCTGTGGACCTTGTTTGCGTAGTCCGAATGGACCACAAAATCTTCGGAAGCTCTTCGGTCCACAGTCCCTTTGCTAATCTTACTATTCTTCGATTTAGCTCTGATAAAATATTTCCATTGGCTCGCTCTACGGCTCCATTAAACTGAGGATGCCTCACTGCAGCAAAACATAACTGAATGCCTAGATCTTCGCAAAACTTCCTGAAGGGTTCTGCGTCGAACTATGTTCCATTATCAACTGTGAGGTATCTAGGCACTCCGAACCGGCAAATGATGTTCTTCCAGAAGAATTTCTGTACATTGTTCGAAGTGATAGCTGTTAAGGATTCTGCTTCCACCCACTTAGAAAAATATTCAATAGCTACCACTGCGAACTTCAGATTTCCCTTGGCTACTGGAAAGGGACCAATTAAATCCATACCCCATCTGGCCATAGGCCATACCGGAGCAATGACTTGAAGAGCTGTTGGTAGGCGATGACTCCGTCGACCCATCCACTGGCATCCTTGACAAGTGCGGACTAAGCTCTCCGCATCAGCTGTTATTGTAGGCCAATAAAGCCCCTGGCGAAGTGTTTTTCCTGCCAAAGCTCTAAGGGCTAAATGGCTACCACAAAGGCCTTCATGAATTTCTCGAAGAATTTCTTGGCCTTCGGCTTGAGATATACATCGAAGTAGAGGGGAACATACTCCGGCCTTGTATAAAATACCGTTGATTATTTGATAATTTCTGGCTCTAAGCTTTAATCTTGACAGCTGTGGCTCTTCGGGCAAATTTGTTCCTCCCTGTAAAAGTTCCATGATTGAATTTTTCCAATCTGCACTAGGAATGCAAAGAATCTCTGCAGAGGGAATTTGTGGCACCGAAGGTATATTGAGCTCCTCATAGAAAGCATCTTCGGGCACATCCACAGCTCCGGCTGCAGCTTTTGCTAAGATGTCCGCTTGCACATTTTCTGCTCTTGGTATACTCCGAATGGAAATACCCTTGAAGTGTGCTTTGCAAGCTGTGGATGCCGAACTTGGAAACTTTTATCTACGTGCCCTGCTACTATCTGAGAATCTGTCTTTATAATAATTCTTGTAGCCCCTAGAGCACGTGCTTTTCGGAGTCCTAATAAAATCCCTTCATACTCCGCTATATTATTGGTAGACTTAAAGTTGAGTCTTGCGGAGTACATTGCTCTTTGCCCTGAAGGTGAAATTAACACTGCTCCAATGCCTGCTCCGGATGCTTGGAAAGCCCCATCGGAGTAAATAATCCAAACTCCGTCACTTGACTTCTCCGGAACCAAATTAGCAGGTGGAGTCCATTCTGCTACAAAATCTGCTAGGACTTGCGATTTGATTGCTGTCCTTGCCAAGAAAGATATGCCGAAGAGTGCTAGCTCAACTGCCCACTTCCCAATCCTTCCAGTGGAATCCTTACTTCGAAGCATATCTCCTAAAGGATACGAAGTTGGTACAATTACACTGTGTGCCAAAAAATAATGTCTTAATTTCCTCGAAGCCATTATCAGAGCATAAACGAACTTCTCAAGTTCGGAGTATCTTGTCTTCGCTCCTGATAATGCTTCGGATACAAAATAAATAGGATTTTGGACCCACTTCCCATTGAAATCCACTTCTCTGACAAGGACTGCGCTGACAGCAGAACCTGTTGCTGCAAGGTAAAGGAGTAGGGTTTCGTCCGTAGTAGGCACCGTGAGTGTAGCAAGATTACTGAGATACTCTTTAATATCTTCGAAGCTTTTCTGACACTCCGGTGTCCATGCAAAATCTTCGGACCCCTTCAATGCTTTAAATATAGGCAAGCTTCTCTCCGCAGACCTTGATAAAAACCTGCTAAGTGCTGCCAGACGACCAGTCAGCTTTTGCACTTGCTTTAAATTTTCCGGAGGAGCCATCTTTTGTAGCGCAGTTATTTAAGTAGGGCTAGCTTCAATCCCCCTGCTTGAAACTAAATACCCTAACAATTTTCCAGCCTTAGCTCCGAAGATACATTTTTCGGGGTTAAGACGGATCCCACATGCCCGAAGGCTATTGAATGTTTCTGCTAAGTCTAGGCTATGCTGGTGCTTCAAAGCACTCTTTATTACAATATCATCCATATAGGCCTCCATATTGCGACCTAATTGATGACCTAGAGCCTTAGCAACTAACCTCGAAAAAGTAGCCCCGGCATTTCTTAAGCCGAAGGGCATTCTTACATAACAAAAGACTCCCGAAGGAGTTACGAAGCTTGTCTTGATTTCATCTTCGCGCTTCAACCATATTTGATGATAACCAGAATACGCGTCGAGGAAGCTTAATAACTCCGAACCTGCGGTGGAGTCAACCAATTGATCAATTCGGGGCATGGGGTAGGGGTCACGTGGGCATGCTTTATTCAAGGATGTGAAATCAATGCACATGCGCCACTTCCCGGAAGACTTCTTTCTGACGAAGACTGGGTTGGCTAACCATTCTGTGTGAGCCACTTCTCTGATAATCCCAGCCTTCAACAATTTCTCAACTTCGTCCTTCGCTAGAGCAGCTCTTTCTGTAGACATTTTTCGGAGTCCTTGCCGAATAGGCCGGGCCTTCGGGTTTACAAGTAAACTATGTTCAATGATATCCCGATCGACTCCGGTGATATCTTCGTCAGACCAAGCGAAGACATCCAAATTTTCTTCTACCACCTTTTCCAAGGAGGTTGCAACTTCTGGGGGTAAATCTTTACCAAATTGAAATGTATACTCTTTACCATCTTTAACAATGATCTTCGTTGCAATTTCTCCCTCAGGACTTGGTCTCGGAAAGGACTTCTTCGAAGCTTCGGAGGAGGCTGAAAAAATTTCTTAATTATCCTGTACACTGTTTACTTGTCTTGGATCAAGAGGGGGACCGTGGCCATATTCCGCTCTCTGAGCAATAGCTTGATCTCCGAAGACAGTAAGGACTCCTGCTTGTGTGGGCATCTTCATGCACAAATAATTGTGATGCGCCACAGCTCCGAATTGGTTTAGCATGCCTCTTCCGAAGATGACGTTGTAAGCATACGGGGCATCTACAACATCGAAGATTACTTCCTCAGTTCGAGCCAACAAACCTTCTCCGAAGGTAACTTCCAGGCCTATTTGGCCGAGTGCATCAAGCGGAGGTCCTGCGAAGCCTTGCAAAGGACGAGCCGCTGGAAGGAGATGTTTCCTGGAGATGCACAGCTGATCGAAGGCTTGAACAAAAATGATATCTGCCGAACTACCTCCGTCAATCAACACCCTTCGAACTTCAGTGCCCGCAATATCAGCAGTGATAACCAGTGGGTCTGCATGCGAGAACTCAATACCAGCTGCATCCTCCACAGAAAAAGATATCGGAACGTGAGACCACTCCGGCATTGCAGCTGCAGATGACGAAGTCCCAATATGGCCTACTTCTCTGACATAGTCCCTTCGCTGTCTCTTGGACATGCTTCCGAGGGTACCTCCTCCAGAGATAGGGAGGACTACTCTTTTTCCTCGATCTTGCCCTTCCTCTTGCTTCGGAGGTGGCATAACATTGGCCACCAGAGGGTGTCTTGCAGCATCAAAGTTTTCTATCCGCGCCACAGCCTAGACCGGCTCGGGGCGCGTTGCAGCTGGAACTCGGTCGGTAGTACCTCGACCCGAAGTTCTCTCTAGGTACTCTCCCCTTAGGGTAAGTATAGCCTTGCAAGTATCAGTTGCATGGCTTCGATTTTCTCCATGGATGCAGCAGAAAAGGGTCTGGCCCTTGCCAGCCGTTTTCCCTGGCGGCCTCCAGCCGCTAGCCTTGTTCCCCGAAGACTGTGGAGCTCTCTGTGTAAACTTCTGTGGGGGTGCAATATTCATGACTTCAGAACGAGGGTGCTTTTGCCCTCTTCTCCGATCATGTTGCACTTCGAAGACTGGTTCTTGCGGCTGTGCCGAAGTTTTCACTTCTACTTTAACTTCTTGCAATATGGACGAAGTAGCGGCAGTCCTTCGAAGCCAACCCTCTTCTGACCTCGCATACTCCTCGAAGTATGACATCAGCTGAGAGACCGAGGAAATGCTTTTCCGATGAAGCTTATCCAAAAGGCCTTGATGAGTGACGCCTTCCCGAGCTGCATCAACTACCGAAGATGCAGACAACCCCCGAATTTGCGACTTCGTATGAGCGAAGCGCTTAAAATATTGCCTCAATGTCTCTCTGGGGAGCTGTTTCACCTGGAAAAGGCTTCCTGTTGACATGGGAGGCACGAAGGTGCCTTGAAAATTGCTTGTAAACTTCTTCTTCAGCTGTGACCATGAATTAATTGATCCTGGCTTCAAGGACCAGAACCACCTTAATGCCACTCCTTGAAGAGCTAAAGGGAAGCACTTCGCCATGGTGTCTCGAACTCCTCCGCTAGCTTCAATTGCTAGGGCATAAGAACGAACGAACTCTCCGGGATCTTCATCTCCGGCATACTTACAGAGCTTCGAAGTTTTGAACTTTGGATCAAAGCGAACTTTCTGCAGCTCAGGATGCAGCGGAGATTCATTATCGAAGGAGGCATTCTCCGGGGCTTCGGGATAATCGAGATCGTCGTCTTCGGGCACTTCTGGGATAGTTGGGATGGCTTGAGAGCGAAGCCTGTTCGCAGCTTCTTGTCGCCACCTTGCTACCTCAGCTTGAAGGTTGGCCATTTGAGTGGCCATATCTCCAAGATTGTCTTCATCTCCTCCGGAAGGATCTTCCGGGTCTTGAGAACTAGTAGGATCAGTTCGAATTGGGATGGAAGGTGGAGGAGGGACTCTGGGTGGTCGAAGTATGGAAGGGGTTGGCGGAGAAGCTTCGTATGTTCGAGGGATGGAAGCCCCTTCTGGAGTTTGCGGAGGGAATGTCGAAGGCCCTCCGACTTCAACCGTGTCGAATGGTATCTCTCCGGAGATCCGAGAAGACCTCCGAGTGGGATTGCGGGGTGCGCTCCGCTTAGGAGGCATGATGTAAGAAGTTGGTAGAGAACGAAGTTTTTCGGACTAAGTTCCCCACGGACGGCGCCAACTATTGGCGTAAAAGATTACGCTAACAGGTTTCTGTAGAAAAGAAACTAACAAACGAAGTGTTTGCGAAGAGAACTGTTCTAAGCCTCCGAAAGGATAACAACTTAGAATAGTTCGAATGTATGTATTGAATAACTTGTATCCGATCCTTATTACAGGGTGAAATGGGGGGTATTTATAGGCCCAAATATTAAGGAAAAGACCTATTTACCCCTCTATTACAACCGATATAGTGGAAACTATTCGGTAACCTTGATAGGGCTAAAATGGTAAAAGACTAATCTAATAATATAAAAGATAAATCGTCCATCTTAGCTGGCAATAAAGATCTTGAATTGCCTTAGTTCGAAGATGTACTTCGAACCAATGCCTATATTCGTACTTCGAGCTTGATTCAGGGTATCTTCGAAGATGGACGTCTGGAAACCTTCGAATCCACTATCTGCTGTCATGCTGTGGCGGCAATAACCCCGAAGATGAGATATTTTCCCCCAACAGCCCACAACCCCCACCGACCACCGCTACCTACATCCGGTGCCGTCGCCTGATTCTCTGAGAGGAATGAATCCCCAACAACACCACTTTCTATGTTATGGGAGCACAACACATTGAAAAAATTAAAAAAGACAAATAGAGAGTGACACTAACGAGCCGAGCCGGCTCGTGGTTTGGCCCAGCACGAACCGAGTCAGAATTTTAGCTCGCTAAACCATCCGAACCAAATTGGCTCGGCTCGCTAAAGAGGTGGCTCAGTCGAGCCCGGCTCGTTGCCAGCCCTGCAAGTAGATCAGATGTTCAACCCCTCGACGAGTGGCCGTGCGCGTTCGTAGGCCGCTAGCCCAGATCGAGGACGCCTGATGGTCTCTTCCTCAGGGCACCAGGCCGTCAAGTACTCAGTACTCAGTAGACATCTGTTACTTAAAAGGTAAAAAAGGTATTCGATCACAAACAGAGATGAGAATTCAGAACAACAGGTCAGCTTATTGATGTCATCAATTTTTCTGCAATGGGCGATAGCTGCAACTGTACTTGCATCCAAATTCTGATGAATCTTTACAGCATACAAACTCCAATTAGTACAAGTTTCAACTTACTGTTCGAGGCATTGGTCTCTAGACTGTAGAGACCGCACATGTGGCAAAAGGTAACTTCTTTGTCATACTTCGATGAGCAGCTCGTACTCTTCGTCTCCCACCATCAGAACATGGGTTCCCAAGAACAGCACCCTTCGGCCTTCAGGGTTGGCTGAGCTCATAATCTTACAGGGATCGATGGTGATCTCCACATTGGTTGTTGTACCAGCCGCAGTGTGCACACTCTCAAAGCCAACTAGCTGTTTTACAGGGGAGCCTGGAAAGTTTGGTTTCGATCTTGCAAACAATAGAACAGCATGGCTCCCGTCCATGACACCATCATTGGATACCGAGATGTGAACAGGAAATTGCAGTGCCTCACATGATGCAATGTCTTCAACTTGGACATAATCTAGTCCATCCCTCCTCGTGTATGCAGGCTTCCTACTGATAAGATCTGGAACTGACGAATGTGACAAGCTGATTTTCTTTGGAGCCAACAGGATGTTGTAAGAATATTTTGAGTAGCTCAAACCATATCCAAAGCCATACACTACATCCCCTGTGTAAAATCTGTATGTTCTTCCTGGGTAACCACGTGATGCATTAGCTCTCATGTTCATATCATTCATTGGAACAGAAGTGAAGGATTCAGGGTACCAAGTTATGGGCAGCTTTCCTCCTATAATGACATTGCACAAGATTAGCAACCATCAAGTTCTCATTCCACTGCACTCTAGTAAGTTTTTTTTCAAGAAATTTAAAGTACTCACCTGGGTTGTATTTGCCAAAAAGAATTTCTGGAAGAACATGTCCACCAACTTCACCAGGATAACCAATCCAAAGAATACTTGCAATATGTGGATCATGCTTTGCAAATGAAACATCAACAGGACCACCACCCATGAGAACCAAAATAAGGGGTTTCTTTGTTACACTAGCAATAATAAGTATGAGGTCCATCTGCCTGCCTGGAAGAAGAAGGCTCACTCTATCATGATCTTCAGTTTCTTCAGTCAGGTTCAGCCCAGCAATTAGAACAACAATATCAGCTCTTTTAGATACTTCAATGGCTTCACCAAATCCATCTGTTGTGTTACAGGGAACATCTTTGCATCCAGATGCAAAGGTTGTTTGGGGAATATAGGCTTGCATACCTTTAACAAAGGTGGTGGTAGAATCACAAGGGACACCTGAAAAAAGGTAAAAAATAGCATTAATATATTTTTGAACAAATAATTAGATTAATATATGTAAGATAGTAAAGTAAGGCTGATGTTTGATGTATGTCAGTGGAGAAAACCTGTGTAATCACCGCCTAATATGTATGGATCATTTGCAGCTGGTCCAATAACAGCAATATGGCCAACTTCACTTCTCTTCAGAGGCAAAAAATTGTTGTCATTTTTCAAAAGGACTGTACCCTGTCTTACAGCTTCAGCTGCAAGTTCCCTGTGCTCTTGTGTGCACACATTGTTGGGTCCTAATTGTGTAAACCACTGATTCTTGTTGGCCTCATCAAAAAATCCAAGACGGAGCTGAACAGAGAACAGATTAAAAAGGGCATGGTTAATGTCTTCTTCTTGGATCTTCCCCTTCTTGATTGCTGACTTTGTATGCCGAATTAGGAAAGATCCACAGTTGATATCCATTCCTTGAAAAAAAGGGATAAGAAGTTACTGACAACACCTCAGCAAGAAATTAGATGCCTGCTTGAAGACTATTCAGTAGTGATTCTTGGATATTTCAGTTTTAAGAAGATGCTGAAACTTTCTTAATAACTTTGTCTGAGGTACCTCCTAACCTATGTTTTTAAAGTTCTTCTTGAGAAGAAAGGTTCTTTGAGAGGTCAAACTCCTAGTCTAAAAAGACAGACCATGCTAATAAAATTCAGTATGTGATGCTCAGAAAAAAAGAAAGAGAAAGAATGTTACAGGCTGCTAACCTGCCTTAAGAACCACAGCAACTGAATCTTCATCTGAGATTGTGTATGTCTGGTTTTCGTGAATTATTGCCACAGCATCGCAATCAGATGTAATATACCTTGAAACAATCAAATGGGCACACGTAAACAACAATGCAGCTTACAGGTTTGGGCTGATATTATGAAAAGATACTGTCAATATCAGTATATGTATTTGTTCAACGATCGAGCAACATTCAAGGGAAGAAAAAGTAACGTACCCCTGAAACCCCCATTCATCCCTAGCCTTCTGCAGGATATCTTTGCGGGCACATGCTGGCACACCATTTACCTGGTTGTATGAACACATCAAGCAACTTGCCCGCCCTTCTTGGATGCAGCTCCTGAAAGGAGGCTGGTATGTGTCTGACATATCTTGCTCGTTTACCTGCCAACAATTGATGCTCTCTTGCTTGTAAGTTCAAAAGTCAAAACATTCTTAACCTGATTTGAAGCATGTATTTTGATTCATATTAAAAGCTTGTATTTTGATACTTTATTTGAATATTCCACACCAAACTACAGGAAAAGGCAATTTTTCACTGAATAATGAACTCATCGATTGAAACAATATTTCATTCGAAGCAGGATACACTCACTCCTTTCTCGAAAATTCGCAGAAGAACTCTGTGTTATACTATTACTATGAAGGACAAGAATAGGGATAGTCTAAGGATACATTCACTCCGAAGTTTTTCCTTCATGAAAGTGAAACTGTATGAAACATTGTTTTCGTGGGCTTGGTCTGGTAGAACACTGTGCTAATGGGATGTCGTATGTTATATCCTCGAAATATTTTCTTCTGAAAAATAAGCCGTATAAGCATCACGCGCTGGTGCCGTGAGGCAATTAAGGGGACCCCAACAATTAAATGAAGACATACTGTAAAAATTATCCAACAGATCTGGTTTAAGTTAGATACTCCAACAAAAGGCAAATTCATCACCTCGGCATTGAAGGTGTATCGTGCAAAGCCCTCCCATTTCTCCAAATCATAAGCGATGTAGTGTTTGCAACAGGCCGAGAGCATCATCCTGCCTTCGTCTCCGTATTCCCCCTGGAATCCCTTCACATACTCGACGGAGTAAGCGGAGACGACTGCGGGATCCTCTCCCGGCGTCTCCTGACCGCGGCCCCACCGGGGGTCGCGGAAGACGTTGATGTTGGGCGCCCAGAACGTGAGCCCGGCCTGACCAGCGTTGTGCATAGCGCGCGCCTCGACTGCGATGGCCTCGGCGACCGCGCGCCACAGCGAGCGGTTGAACGCAGCGGCAGAGAGGATAATCTGGGGGAAGATGGTCGCCGAGCGGACGGGGCCCGAGGAGAAGTTGACCCCCGGGCCGTTGTCGCAGACGCCATGGAGTGACTCCGACCACCACTCGAAGGGCGGGATGCCGAGACGAGGGACGCCCGCGGCGGTGTTGGAGAGCTGCGCTATCTTCTCGTCCAGTGTTAGGAGGGAGAGAAGCGAGCGGGCGCGGGCAGGGAAGGGAAGGGAGGCGTTGCAGAAGGGGTATGAGTTGGTCGCCGCCGACGCGCACGGGCGTGCATTCGGCGGCGGAACGGCGCCATCGCCGGCGCCGGCGATGATGATGAGCAAGAAAAGTGGGGCATTGTACATGGCAGCCAGGCACGATTGAGCCTGAGGCCTCGAGGGGCAATGAATTTGGCGGAGCAAGTTGGCCTTAGCTAGCTTGGCTTGCCCCGCTACTACTCCACATCAGTCGTACACGGACCGTGTTCGGTTGGGATACAAACGTAAGCTCTCCGGTGAGTCCGGTCTCCGCTGGAGAATAATGGATGATCTGATGCTAGGTTTAGAATATGAAATCTTCATAAACGATCTAAGTTACAGAATAAAAAATAAATTGGAACTTACAACTATAAGAGAATATTTGTTTCTCTGTAATCTATATACTCACGAGATGTTTCTTATAATCTAAAACTCCTAAAAATCTCTGATCTAGATTGTCTGCTGAGATTACTATTAGATTACTCTCCTTTGGGTAAGACATTTTTTATGTTGGAGATTCAATTCAATTGTGTAAGTCATGATTATACGAAGCTTTTATACCGGACTCATCACAAGGAGTTTTGGGATGCACAGCTCAGTTGCTTTAGCTGCGCATCTTCTTTGCTAAGAAAGGGCTATATTGGGCTGTGGCTTGCCAAGGTGGATTACAGTGCAGTGGACTATCGTGGTAGCTTCTAATCACTGGCCACTCGCCACTGTCTATGTCATTTTCCTTTTGGTTTATCTTCATGTGCTCCATACGATGGATTTGTTTGGTTTGCTGTGAAAACTAATATTACCTTATTGAGTTAATCCCGATAAAATGCGGTTATCTTTGGTCTGCTACCAAATTTTGGTGATGCTCCGTCCAGAACAACCGAAATTTATTTGCACTCTATTTAGATTAAAGACAAAATCCTAAGCAAGTCTACGAATTATTTGCCTTTTTTCAACAAACAAAACACCTAATTTACCATATTTTCTATCTATATTTTCAAAAAACATGCATAAAAAGTGTAACGTTGCCTATTATCTAAAAATGGCATGCCTTAATTGTCAAGGATACGATACCCGAGTACCCGTGATGTTTTTTATCAGTCCGGACCAAGAGTGGATCTAACCAACTTTGGGGTCCAATATGACCCATGAAGAGGAGTTCGAATTCGATAAAAAAGTTTAGTGTCATATTCAAAAACCAAACACCATAATTTGATGTGTGTATATATATATACACACACAAAGATATCTTTATAAATAGGAAATAGACCAGAGTCATGTACATAATCTCAATTATTTAGCAAACCGATTTGGGTCAGAGCTTAGTTACATACGGCTCACCTCTTGACTATATAAAGGGGGCAAACACTTCTAAGAGACAATTTTATATGTTGTCGAGTTGTTTAGCATACATTCAATATATAATTTACAAACACTATAATTTACAAACACATAAAACGTAGGGCGATTATCCTCCGAAAAGCTTGAACCTATCTAATTCTTTTGTCTCATATTATCTAGAGTCGACCTTAGAACTTAGAATACAACATTTTTCTACCGTCACAAATACTGTTGGGGGAAAATACTTCATCCCCAGGATCTTCAAGGTTATAAGACAAAGACAATTCACTAGACCGAAGTCCAAGACTTGTCTTCGGCCTGGCGTAGGATTAAGTCCGGGAGATCCGTCCAGACTCCCGTTCGAAGATACACTTCGAAGGCTCAATCTCCGTAGTGTACAACTGTCAGCAAGGACAAAAGACTTATCTTCTTTCTAATTAGATTAGTCTTTTACCATTTTAGCCCTATTAGGGGTATCGAAATAGTTTCCACTATGTCGGTTGTAACTGAGGGGTAGAAAGGTCTTTTCTTTAAAGTTTTTACCTATAAATACTCCATTCTCACCCTGTAATAGGCATCGAATATTCAGATATTCAATACACAACTTCGAACTACTTTGAGCTATTATCCAATACGGAGGCTTGAGATAGTCCACTTCACAAACTCTTTGTTTGTTAGTTCTTAATCTTAGAGAACCTGTTAGCATAATCTTTTACGACAATAGTTGGCGCCGTCCGTGGGGAACTTAGTTCTAGAAGCTAGTTCTCTGCCGCTGACTGCACTTCGAAGAGCTCTTGCGGAGGGAGTTTCGGAGTCTAAATATTCCGCGCACCCTTTAGTAAGGGGCTTCCAAGTGTAGTTTGAAGGCCTTTTCTCGCCTTCCCAAATCATTCAAAGTCTTCGGACCTTAACTCCGTAAGCCATGCCTCCCAAGCGGAGCCTAGCTACTGATCCTCCCCGAAGGTCCCCTCGGACCAATGGTGCAGGACCCTCAGTCATTCCACAAACTCCCGAAGTGGTCATCAAACCTCGAGCACCTAGAGTTCCCCGAGCAGCTCCCTCGGTGCTTCGAACTGATTATCCCAGTTCTCAAGACCTGGAGGTCCCCTCTGGAGGAAGCGAAGACATTCCTAAGGATACGGCTACCCAAGTAGCACGGCTTCAGGAGGAAGTAGCAAGGTAGAGGCAAGAGGCTGCAGATAGGCTTCGCCCTCAAGCCTTCACTCTTTCTTTGGAGGTGCCTCAAGACGACGGTTATGATTATCCCGAAGCTCTTCGAGTCCTAGAAGATGTCGAGAATGCATCCTTCGATGACGAATCTCCACTACATCCGGACTTGCAGAAAGTGCCCTTCGACCCCAGGTTCAAAGCCTCGAAGTTGCACAAATACTCTGGTGGGTCTGACCCAAGAGAGTTCTCTCGTTCTTATGCCCTAGCAATAGAAGCCAGCGGAGGGGTGCGGAACACAATGGCGAAGTGCTTCCCCCTCGCGTTGGAAGGTGTGGCTCTCCGATGGTTCTAGTCTCTAAAGCCAGGATCGATCAGGTCATGTGAGAAGCTGAAGAGGAAGTTTGTAAGTAACTTCCAGGGTACGTTCGTAGCCCCAATGTCTACAGGAAGCTTATTCCAGGTGAAGCAGCAAGCAAGGGAGACCCTTCGAGAGTACTTTACACGCTTCGCCCACACCAAGTCCCAGATTAAAGGCTTGTCTACCTCTTCGGTAGTGGATGCGACGCAAGAAGGGGTGTTGAACCCAGACCTCCTCAACAAACTTCACCGGAAGCCGATGTCGTTTGTAGCACAGCTGATGGCATACTTCAAACAGTATGCCAAGGTAGAAGAAGGCTGCCTCCGAAGAATTGTGGTGCCTGCACCAGTCCTTCGAGAAGTGAAGACAGAGCCAGAAGTCTCGACTCCTCTACAAGCCCCCCTTGATAATCGTTTCAATGATCATAGACGGGGAAAGAAGCACTTCCGCTCTGAGGTATTAAATATTGCACCCTCTACCCCAAAGATGCCTTTCAACTTTCAACAGACGCAAGCTAACAAGGCTAGTACCTTGAAGCCTCAAGAGAAGACGGCTGGCAGGCGCTAGACTTTCTTCTGTTGTGTACATGGCGAAAATAGAAGTCATGACACAAAAGATTGTAAGTCTGTATTGACCCTTTGGGGTGAGTACCTAGGGCAAAGCTCAGGGCGAGGTACTTCTAATCGGGCCCCTCCAACAATGCGTTCGGAGCCTATGGAGGCTGTGGTTCGGGCCAGCAATCCTGAAGCACTGATGCAACTCCCGGTGACTGACATTATGCCACCACCGAAGTAGGAGGATCCCAAAGATCGCGGCAAGCGGGTGGTCCTACCCATCTCCTGAGGAGGGACCCTCGGTAACATGTCAAAGCGGCAGAGGAGAGACTATGTTTACGAAGTAGGACACATAGGGACCTCGAGCTCGGCCGCAGAAATGCCCGAGTGGTCCCATATACCTATTTCTTTTACTGCCCACGATGCTGCAGGGGTGAAATTCCCCCATGCTGACCCCCTTGTTGTTTCAGCTGATATAGTGGGAGTTGAAGTCCGAAGGATATTGGTGGACGGTGGAAGCTCCGCGGATATACTCTTCATCCAGGCCTTCGACCAGATGTGCATTCCCCAAAGACACTTACTTCCGGTAGCTCGCCCACTCCAAGGTTTCACAGGTCCTCCTTTCGATGCCCTCAGCCAGATAGGTCTCGAGGTTGCCTTCGGAGAGGGGCCCCTGGCTATGGTTGAGGAGGTTATCTTCGATGTCGTCGATTGTCGACGCCCCGATTTATCGAAATCGGAATATTATTGAATTTCATAAGAAAAACAATAATACAAGAGGTTCATAATGCGACAATCGTACATACGAGAAGTATTCATGGTGCGCAGACCATATTTATTACATCAGAATAAAAATTAAATAAGAAAATAAATGCATGACGAACGCCCTCTTCAGGATCTTCTCTTGACTAGGTCGCTACTCAAGACCATCCTCATAGTAGGCATCCTCTGAAGTGTGTCCAACAGGTATGAGTACAAAAAGTACTCAACAAGCCACCGTAGATGCAAGTAATAATGCAAGGTATAACAATGGAAGGATAATGGCAAAAGTGCGGAAAAGTATGTTTTCAGTTATTGCATTTAGTGTAGTCAATTTTTATCATGCGGAATAATAAACATGAACATCAATAACATCATCTAACTCGAGGAGTATGTTTTACCTCCTCGCACAACAGTCCTTACATGTCAAACCATCATGCACATACATATCAAAAGTAAACTAACTGTGGGATGTCACGCAACCCGCCCTTGACCGTTGGCTCGTCTTTTCGAAAAGATTTATAACTCTGATTAGAGATGTACTACTGTACCCACAAGGCACGCACTCATCCCCAACACCAAAGTGTAACGAGATGACCCATACCACGGGAACTCGTGCCAAAACCTCAGCATGAAATGCTTCAAGCGATAACCACCCGCTCTAGGTTTCGCCGGCGCGCCGGGCTGCATCCTGGCTAACGTCGCACCCCCTTTTGCGCCACGTCGGTACAAGCCACCCGCAGGTGCTGCTTGACCCATCTCCAAGTGGTGGCCTCGGTTTGGAACACTCCATACCTTAGTTAGGACTTACCCATTAGACTTGTTGTTAGTACGGAAGTGTATTGCAACGGATCCCGCAGATCGGTCCTTATAGTGCCCCGGGTGCTACCGACCAATGCCCTAGCTTGCACCCGGAACCCACCATGCATTTACTCACAACCACAACTCATCACCGACAGAATTCCAAGGATAAGAATAACGGGGATCATATAGTAGAACCAAGTTGCTACGACTCATTTTTAATCCTATAGCAATCGTGTCAATACATGGGATACTAGCTAATAATACTAATCATATGGTGACAAGGGGGTTAGGCGAGATAGCATGCCTTGGGTTGCACAACAAGGTCGGGGGATCCTAATAAATATATTGTAAGGGTTTCATTTGACTAATGCATGTATATCCTATGTGTTTTAGCGATAGTTTAGTAAAACATGGGTTCAATATGCTCAAAAGAGTGGTTTGGTGACTTGCCTTGTTCAGCGAATGGGGAGGGAGGAACTTCCGAGAAATATTCCGGCTCCTCGGCGGCGTCGTAGTCTTCCCAATATAAATAAAGTAAATAAAATAAATACAACATTCAATTAAACAATATAAAACCACACAACAAGCACATAGGCTTAAATTGGTTTAATTTAAAGGAAATCAAGTTGTTAAGTTTCTGAAATTTATTTTATAAATAATTTAAAAGGAATTATAATGAAATGTTGTCCTTTGTGAAAAGGGGTTTTAACTGTGAGTAATCTCATTTTAAGTTTTCTAGTTAATTTAAAATGAAGGGTTCAGAGAAAACTTAGTGGACGAGGGGATACAGGTGACGTCCGATCGAGATCGCACGGTCGGGATCAAATCCAACACGGCACTGGTACTCGACCCATGCCGGTCGTCTCCTCCGGCGACGGCGAGCGGGCCAGAGGCCACGGCGAGCGACGACGGTCGTAGCTAAGGCCTAAAATGGAAAGAGGACACTACGGGGATCACGAGGGTACCTCTGTGGTGGTCCGGGGACGACGGGGCGTGGCCGGCGACGAGGGTAGACGGTGAGGCGGTTTCGGGTCCTTGTCGGCGACGGCGATCCGGCGATGTTCGGCGTCAATGGAGGGGTGGCCGAGGTCGGTGACGTCCTTGCGGTCACGATGGTGTGGTTGGGTAGGGCGGAGGTGGTTGCCGGCGATGGTGAGTGGCGACCGGAGTGGGGGCGGTGGTGTGGCGCTTAAACGAGCGTCTCGGGCGTCTGATTCGGTTCTGGACTACGAGAGCGTGGGGGTCGAACGCGGCGGAGACCGGGGGGGTTAAATAGGGGCGTCGGAGGTGCTTACATGCAAGGAAAGCCGAGGGAGGGCCTTAACTCGCCGGCGAGGGTTCGACCATGAACGACGATGTGTTCCCGGGGGCTAAAACGCATCAATTAAAGCGATTAAACGACCGACGGACCTCAGGGTGCATTAATCTGACGCCAATTGAATGAGGGAGGGGCCAGCGAGGCGGATCCGAGGCAGGGGTCATCGGCCGGCGTGGTTTGGGGGTGGTGGCGTGAGGTGGATGAAGGGTCTGACAGGTGGTCCAAGGCGGTCAGCAGGCGCGAGCGAGCGATGTGGCGGCTGACGGGTGGGGTCGGGTTCGGCTGCGAGAGGGAAACGGTTGGCGCCGATAGGTAGGACCAAGGCGTCGGGCGCGCGCACGAACAGGGAACGGCTCGCTGACAAGCGGGGGCCCGGGTGTCAGTCAGAGGCACGCGAGGGTAACAGGCTGGGCCTGCCGGGAGAGAGAGAAAAGGAGGGGGAGGCCCGTTACTGTTCCAAATTCTTTTCTGAATAAAAATAATTACATAAATTGGTTTAAAATATTTGGGCCACTTCCAAGGTTGATAAAATTTGTAAAAATTCTCAAAAATATATCTTGGTCTTGGGATCATACACAAAAATTTCCAGTCCCTGGATTGGCCATTTCATGTATGTTCTAGTTCAAGAAGGCTAAGGAGGTCATTAAAGGCATTGTCAAAATTAATAATTCCAGGAAAATATATTAAATGATATTTTTATTTCTTTGAAAATTTGGGGTGTTACAAACCTATCCCCCTTACAAAGAATCTCGTCCTCGAGATTGGAACGCTACTCGAATAGCTCAGGGTATTGGGCTTTCAGCTCGTCTTCCTTTTCCCATGTGGCTTCTTCGGCGGGGTGGTTGTCCCACTGAACCTTGTAGAAGCGAACCACACGGCTCCTGGTTACTCTTTCCTTAGTTTCCAAGATCTTGATGGGTTTCTCGATGTAGGTCAGATCCTCCTAGACGTTGAGTTGTTGGATGTTTACTTGCTCGGCGGGCACACGAAAACACTTCTTCAGTTGAGAGACGTGGAATACATCGTGAACTCCTGCCAAGGATGGATGCAGTTCCAGCTGATATGCCACTTCTCCTTTCCGTCGGAGGATCTGGAAAGGTCTGACAAAGCGGGGTGCTAGCTTGCCTTTCATGTTGAACCTTTGAGTGCCACGGAGGGGAGTGACTCGGAGATAGACATAATCACCTTCCTCAAAGGTTAGGTCTCTTCGTTGGTTATCGGCATAGCTCTTCTGTTGGGAATGCGCTATCTTTAATCTGTCCCTGATGATCTTGACCTTCTCTTCAGCTTCTCTCAATATATCTGTCCCAAACAGCTGCGACTCTCCGGTCTGATCCCAAAGAAGCGGTGTTCTGCACTTACGCCTGTAGAGTGCTTCGAACGGGGACATTTGTAGGCTGGCTTGATAGCTGTTGTTGTAGGAGAACTCCGCATAGGGAAAGTTCTTGTCCCACATTCCGCCAAAGTCTGGAGCGCAAGCTCTAAGCATATCTTCCAATATCTGGTTAACCCTTTCGGTTTGACCATCAGTCTGTGGATGATAGGCGGTGCTAAAGTTCAGCCGGGTGCCAAGTTCCTCTTGAAGGTTCTTCCAAAACTTAGAGGTGAACTGGCTCGCACGGTCAGACACGATCTTCTTAGGAACTCCGTGCAGGCACACGATCCGGGTCATATACAACTCGGCCAACTTGGCGACGGTGTAAGTTGTCTTGACGGGGATGAAGTGGGCCACCTTGGTGAGTCGGTCGACGATCACCCAGATAGAATCATGACCAGCTTGGGTCCTGGGTAGCCCCATGATGAAGTCCATTCCTATCTCTTCCCACATCCATTCGGGGACCTGGAGGGGTTGCAACAGTCCAGCAGATCTTTGATGCTCTGCTTTGACTCGCCGGCATGTGTCACACTTGGCCACATACTCAGCAATTTCCCTCTTCATGCTGACCCACCAATATTTCTCCTTCAGGTCTTGATACATCTTTGTACTCCTGGGATGGATGGAGTATAGAGTATCGTGGGCTTCCTGAAGGATGATGGTCTTCAACTTAGGTTTGTTGGGCACACATATCTGGTTTCCGAACCAGATGGTACCGTGTTCGTCCTCGGAGAATCCAGGGGCTTTACCCTTCCGCATGTTCTGTTGGATCTCCAAGATATCCGGATCTTCCTTCTGCTTTTCTCGGATCTGGTCTATCAAGACAGGTCTTGACTCCAAGGCAGCAAGGTACGCTCGGGTGGTGATCCCTAAATTCAGCCTTTCCATCTCCTAGTATAGCCAAGGGGCTTGGTCCTGTACCATGATGGCATTATAGTACCCTTTTCGACTAAGGGCGTCTGCTACCACGTTTTCCTTGCCTGGATGATAATGGATGCCCAAGTCGTAATCTTTGATCAGCTCCAACCATCTCCTCTGCCTGAGGTTCAGGTCCTGTTGGGTGAATATATACTTGAGGCTCTTGTGGTCGGTGAAGATCTCACACTGATTTCCCACAAGGTAATGCCTCCATATCTTCAAGGCATGAACCACGGCTGCTAACTCCAGGTCGTGGGTTGGGTATTTTACCTCATGCGGCCTCAACTGTCGGGAGGCGTAGGATATCACCTTCCCATATTGCATCAAGACACATCCCAATCCTTGGCGAGAGGCATCACAGTAGACGTGGAAGTCTTTCCGGATGTCTGGTAGAGTCAGGATAGGAGCTGACACGAGCTTTTTCTTGAGGGTTTGGAAGCTTTCTTCACAATCTGGGGTCCACTCAAATTTTACCTCCTTCTGCAGCAGTCTGGTCATAGGCTTGGCGATCTTCGAAAAATTCTCGATGAACCGGCGGTAGTATCCGGCCAATCCGAGAAAACTCCGGATCTCGGTCACGCTCGTGGGCTGCAACCAGTTGGTTACTGCTTCCACGGTGGTCGGGTCCATAGCTATTCCTCTGACAGATATAACATGACCGAGGAACTTCACCTCTAACGACCAAAACTCGCACTTGCTGTATTTGGCGTACAATTGTTGTTCCCTTAGCTTTCCGAGGGTCAGACGGAGGTGATTTTCATGCTCTTCCTTGGTCTAGGAGTAGATGAGGATATCGTCGATGAATACCACGATGAACTTATCCAAGAACTCCATGAAAACATTGTTCATCATGTTCATGAAAAAGGTCGGGGCATTCGTGAGTCTGAACGACATCATAGTGTACTCGTAGAGTCCATAGCAGGAGGTGAAGGCAGTCTTGGGTATGTCCTCATCTCTAATCCTCAATTGGTGATAACCTGACCTGAGGTCAATCTTGGAAAACACCAAGGATCCTTTCAGTTGATCGAACATGTCGTCGATCTGTGGCAATGGGTACTTGTTCTTGATGGTTACGTCGTTCAGGGCTCTATAGTCCATGCACATCCTCTTGGTATTGTCCTTCTTCATGGCGAAGATGACCGGTGCACCCTAGGGTGAGGTACTTGGCCGGATGTACCCTTTTTGCTCCAGGTCTTCGATGTTGCTCTTGACCTCGGCTAGTTCATTGGTGGCCATCCGGTATGGGCGCTTGGAGATTGGAGTGGTCCCGGGGACAAGTTCGATCCTGAATTCGATGTCCCGCTTGGGAGGCATTCCTGGTAGGTCCTTGTGCAAGACGTCCACAAATTCCTTGACTATGGGCACTTCTTCAAGGGCTAGCGAGTTAAGGGATGCCTCAAGTGGTTTGCGGCTGGTCATCTGGAAAGTGACGGCTTCGCCTTCGGGGTTGGTCACTATTACGGACTTGGTGGCACAGTCGATCACTCCCTTGTGCTTCATCAACCAATCCATCCCTAGGATGAGGTCGAGTCCGGTGCACTTTATGAGGACTGGCTCGGCCTGGAACAATACTCCTTGGATCTCTATCTTAACCCTAGGACTGTATGGGTGGGCTAAGGTTTTATTGCCTGGAGTGGCAATCATCATGGGGACGGATAGAGGGAGCACATCCAAGTTGTGGGTTTTCACAAAGTCTTCCGAGATGAAAGAATGTGTTGCTCTAGAGTCAAATAAAATCATAGATGGTACGAAAATTACGGTAAACGTACCGAGTACGACTTCGGGAGCCTCCTGAGCTTCCTCCGCGCTGATGTGGTTAACGCGGGCCCGAACCACCTGGTTGGGTGCCGCGCCTTGGGGCTACTTGGGGTGAGGACACTGGTGCGAATAGTGCCCTTCCTTCCGGCAGTTGAAGCAGGCGATCGGCCTCCCTTGGCGATCCTTCAAGATCGGGGCCTTGGCGGTGAACATCGGCTGAGCGGCCGGAGCTGGTGGAGTGGGGCGGGGATGGCCAGCGTTGGATCCACCGGCGACGTGAGGTGTCCTATAGGCGGGCCGAGGATGGTAGGGCGGTCGCTGGTGGCGGAGGGACGAAGCAGGGCCTCTGAGAATTCGCCTGTTGATGCTTGAAGGCGATCATCTTCCTCTTATTGAGGTCCAACTTGAGCGCTTTATTCACTAGCCATTGGAAGTCGGCGTAGTCGGTGGCGATGAGATGGATGGATAGCTCATCCTTAAGTCCCTGGAGGAACTTGGCCTGGCGGAGGGCGTCGGTCCGCACTTCTTCCGGTGTGTAGCGAGCCAGACGGTTGAACTCATGGAGGTACTCCATGATAGTCTGGCTGCCCTGTTGCAGGTCGCGGAACTCCTGCTGTTTTAACCGCGATGACTCCGGCGGGGACGTTGGCGGCGCGAAAGGCGATGGTAAACTCCGCCCATGTCACCACGTGGTCCTCTGGCTGGGACTCACGGTAGTTGTCCCACCACTCCGTGGCGGGACCCTAGAGCTGGTGAGTGGTGAAGGCCACTCGCTCCCGCTCGGTACAGGGGAGGAGATCCAGCTTCTTCCCAATAGTGCGGAGCCAATCTCCAGCCTCCATGGGGTTGGTGGTGCTAGAGAAAATTGGGGGACGCACCCGAAGGAACTCCGAGAGTTGGGGAGCGGGCGCGGGGACGGGCGCACGAGGGGCATGTTCCCCATTTTGCAGGTGGTCCAACTGCGCCTGTTGGTGCTGCATTTGGGTGAGGAGGGCGGTGATCAACTGGTTTTGATTCGCCATCATTTCTGCCAAGGTAGGGTGGTTGGTGGATGGCGACCCAGTCTGCCGTGGGCCCGTTGCACCCCAGTTGGGCACAACGCCTTCAGGCAAGCCGTGGCTTCCTCCTTCTCCATTGTTGGAACCGGTGTTCTGGTTGTCGGCCATCGTCTGAACATAAGACATTAGCCATGAGATAAAAAGATGGTGATACAAACATTTTAATCAAAAGAGGGCCGCTGAGGTTCATATATGTTCTTATTTTATTCTACCTACAACACAACTCATTGTAGCTAGCACCACATACATAAAATTATTAGTCAAACAACGATAATTAGCACCTACTCGCCACCGGAGGCGGTCTCCGTGCTGTCGGAACCACGGGTACGTGGATCCCGAGGGATGGTGGGCTCGAGAAAGTTCTCGATGATTGGGTCGGAGACGAGGCCGGGGCATGGTGCAGGGGCACTGGAGGTGGATGGTCCGGCGGTGGAGGGGTGTGGCGGGATCCTCTTGGGGCGAGGGGTAGACTCACAGATGGGCTTCCTCTTCCTCGGGAGGAGGGGAACCATCTCCGCGATGTCCTTCTGCAGCTGTATGATCTTCCGCTGCAGCTCGCCATTCTGTTGGATCAAGTTCTTCGTCTCCTCACGAAGAAACTCAACCGCCTCATGGTGCTCGTCGGTGTCGAGCACCGCCTCAGTATGGAGGTCGTCCATGGCCTGAAGAAGACGCGACTGCCGGGCCATGACCGGATCACGAACGGAGATCATCATAGATCATCCTCAACTCCATAAGGGCCTAGAGGGCGACTTGTTGGCACGCGACGTCGAAAGTCGGGCCCCCAAGTGTGGTGGTGTAGGGTGGCAGGTGTTCTCCGAAGCCGTGGACGGTGAGGGAGACGTCGCAGGGTCTGGCAAATTCTTCCATGTATATCCCCTGGAATTCAGGCTCGAAGAGGAACCCGAGGAAGGTGAGCATCATACGGAGCTCTCTAACGAAGCCCTCAAAGTGGCGGCATTAGCTGTGCACTTGGTAGACAGGCATCTACAAAACAACAAGTTTAAGAAAAGTGAGGGGAGGAACAAAGTTTATAAAGTAGATTTTCGGGAAATAATTTTCTGTAGCTATTGGCTAGGCTGGTCCATTTGGCTTCCTACAGTCAAGTCGGCTCTGATACCATCTTGTCGACGCCCCGATTTATCGAAATCAGAACATTATTGAATTTCATAAGAAAAACAATAACACAAGAGGTTCATCATGCGACAATCGTACATACGACAAGTATTCATGGTGCGCAGACCATATTTATTACATCAGAATAAAAATTAAATAAGAAAATAAAAGCATGACGAACGCCCTCTTCAGGATCTTCTCTTGACTGGGTCGCTACTCCAGACCATACTCGTAGTAGGCATCCTCTGAAGTGTGTCCAACGGGTATGAGTACAAAAAGTACTCAACAAGCCACCGCAGATGCAAGTAATAACGCAAGGTATAACAATGGAAGGATAATGGCAAAAGTGTGGAAAAGTACGTTTTCAGTTATTGCATTTAGTGTAGTCAATTTTTATCATGCGGAATAATAAACATGAACATCAATAACATCATCTAACTCGAGGAGTACGTTTTACCTCCTCGCACAACAATCCTTACATGTCTAACCATCATGCACATACATATCAAAAGTAAACTAACTGTGGGATGTCACGCAACCCGCCCTTGACCATGGGCTCGGCTTTTCGAAAAGATTTATGACTCTGATCAGAGATGTACTACTGTACCCACAAGGCACGCACTCATCCCAAACACCAAAGTGTAACGAGATGACCCATACCACGGGAACTCGTGCTAAAACCACAGCATGAAATGCTCCAAGCGATAACCACCCGCTCTAGGTTTCGACGACGCGCCGGGCTGCATCCCGGCTAACGTACCACCCGCAAGTGCTGCTTGACCCATCTCCAAGTGGTGGCCTCGGTTTGGAACACTCCATACCTTAGTTAGGACTTACCCATTAGACTTGTGGTTAGTACGGAAGTGTATTGCAACGGATCCCGCAGACCGGTCCTTATAGTGCCCCGGGTGCTACCGACCAATGCCCTAGCTTGCACCCAGAACCCACCATGCATTCACTCACAACCACAACTCATCACCGACAGAATTCCAAGGATAAGAATAACAGGGATCATATAGTAGAACCAAGTTGCTACGACTCATTTTTAATCCTATAGAAATCGTGTTAATACATGGGACACTAGCTAATAATACTAATCATATGGTGACAAGGGGGTTAGGCGAGATAGCATGTCTTGGGTTGCACAACAAGGTCGTGGGATCCTAATAAATATATTGTAAGGGTTTCATTTGACTAATGCATGTATATCCTATGTGTTTTAGCGATAGTTTAGTAAAACATGGGTTCAATATGCTCAAAAGAGTGGTTTGGTGACTTGCCTTGTTCAGCGAATGGGGAGGGAGGAACTTCCGAGAAATATTCCGGCTCCTCGGCGGCGTCGTAGTCTTCCCAATATAAATAAAGTAAAATAAAATAAATACAACATTCAATTAAACAATATAAAACCACACAACAAGCACATAGGCTTAAATTGGTTTAATTTAAAGGAAATCAAGTTATTAAGTTTCTGAAATTTATTTTATAAATAATTTAAAAGGAATTATAATGAAATGTTGTCCTTTGTGAAAAGGGGTTTTAAATGTGAGTAATCTCATTTTAAGTTTTCTAGTTAATTTAAATGAAGGGTTCAGAGAAAACTTAGTGGTTTCATTATTCTAACAGGGAATGAATAAATATAAATTTTGCTGTAATTTAAATAATCAAATTTGCATTTTACCCTAAGGGCATTTGAATACTTTATTAAATAAGAATGAAATATTCAAAGTAAACATATTGTTTTTATTGCATTAACATGTAGAGGATAATATTACAAATTTTCTGAAATTGAAATGGTAATTTTTAAAGTTAAAATGCGCCAGATATGGATTTTTGAAGTTTAAAAGCATTTCTGGAATTTAAATTAAACTCAAAATAGCCTCGGGTCCACGGTGAGCCAGGCCCACGGTGAACCCGCGCACTGTGCGCGTGCGCCGGATCGATCTGGACCGTTGGATCCAGATCCAACGCGCGAGGGCGAGGCGGGGGAGTTAATGTGACGTGGACGGCTGAGATTAAAACATCGAACCGGTACGTATCGAGCGGCTCAGATCGAGTGTGGGTTTTAAATACCGATGGACGCGCGAGATTAAAACATAACGTTTCGATCAGATCCAACGGTGCGGATTAAATCACGCACGAGGGGATACAGGTGCCGTCCGATCGCGATCGCACGGTCGGGATCAAATCCGACACGGCACTGGTACTCGACCCGTGCCGATCGTCTCCTCCGGCGACGACGAGTGGGCTAGAGGCCATAGCGAGCGACGACGGTCGTAGCTAAGGCCTAAAACAGAAAGAGGACACTACGGGGATCACGAGGGTACCTCTGCGGTGGTCCGGGGACGACGGGGCGTGGCCGGCGACGAGGGTAGACGGCGAGGCGGTTTCGGGTCCTTATCGGCGACGACGATCCGGCGAGGTTCGGCGTCAATGGACGGGTGGCCGAGGTCGGTGACGTCCTTGCGGTCACGATGGTGTGGTTGGCTTCGGCGGAGGTGGTTGCCGGCGATGGTGAGTGGCGACCGGAGTGGGGGCGGTGGTGTGGCGCTTAAACGGGCGTCTCGGTCGTCTGATTCAGTTCTGGACTGCGAGAGCGTGGGGGTCGAACGCGGCAGAGACCGAGGGGGTTAAATAGGGGCGTCGGAGGGGCTTGCATGCAAGGAAAGCCTAGGGAGGGCCTTAACTCGCCGGCGAGGGCTCGGCCATGCACGACGATGTGTTCCCGAGGGCTAAAACGTGTCAATCAAAGCGATTAAACGACCGGCGGAACTCGGGGTGCATTAATCCGACGCCAATTGAATGAGGGAGGGGCCAGCGAGGCGGATCCGAGGCGGGGGTCATCGGCCGGCGTGATTTGGGGGCGGTGGCGTGAGGTGGATGAAGGGTCCGATAGGTGGGCCAAGGCGGTCAGCGGGCGCGAGCGAGCGATGTGGCGGCTGACGGGTGGGGTCGGGTTCGGCTGCGAGAGGGAAACGGTTGGCGCCGACAGGTGGGACCAAGGCGTCGGGCGCGCGCGCGAAGATGGAAGGGCTCGCTGACAAGCGGGGCCCAGGTGTCAGTCCGAGGCGCGCGGGGGTAACGGGCTGGGCCGGCCGGGAGAGATATAAAGGAGGGGGAGGCCCGTTACTATTCCAAATTCTTTTCTGAATAAAAATAATTACAGAAATTGGTTTAAAATATTTGGGCCACTTCCAAGGTTGATAAAAATTTGTAAAAATTCTCAAAATATATCTTGGTCTTGGGATCATACACAAAAATTTCTAGTCTCTGGATTAGCCATTTCATGTATGTTCTAGTTCAAGAAGGCTAAGGAGGTCATTAAAGGCATTTTCAAAATTAATAATTCCAGGAAAATATATTAAATGATATTTTTATTTCTTTGAAAATTTGGGGTGTTACAAACCTATCCCCCTTACAAAGAATCTCATCCTCGAGATTGGAACGCTACTCGAATAGCTTAGGGTATTGGGCTTTCAACTCGTCTTCCTTTTCCCATGTGGCTTCTTCGGCGGGGTGGTTGTCCCACTGAACCTTGTAGAAGCGAACCACACGGCTCCTGGTTACTCTTTCCTTAGTTTCCAAGATCTTGATGGGTTTCTCGATGTAGGTCAAATCCTCCTGGACATTGAGTTGTTGGATGTCGGCTTGCTCGACGGGCACACGAAGAAACTTCTTCAGTTGAGAGACGTGGAATACATCGTGAACTCCTGCCAAGGATGGATGCAGTTCCAGCTGATATGCCACTTCTCCTTGCTGTCAGAGGATCTGGAAAGGTTCGACAAAGCGGGGTGCTAGCTTGCCTTTCATGTTGAACCTTGAGTGTCACGGAGGGGAGTGACTCGGAGATAGACATAATCACCTTCCTCAAAGGTTAGGTCTCTTCGTCGGTTATCGACATAGCTCTTCTGTCAGGTCTGGGCTATCTTTAATCTGTCCCTGATGATCTTTACCTTCTCTTCAGCTTCTCTCAATATATCTTGGTCTTGGGATCATACACAAAAATTTCCAGTCTCTGGATTGGCCATTTCATGTATGTTCTAGTTCAAGAAGGCTAAGGAGGTCATTAAAGGCATTTTCAAAATTAATAATTCTAGGAAAATATATTAAATGATATTTTTATTTATTTGAAAATTTGGGGTGTTACATCGATGCCCCGTATACCTATAATGCAATCTTCGGGAGGGGAATGCTAAACCAATTCGGAGCTGTAGCACATCATAACTATTTGTGTCTTAAGATGCCCACGCAAGGTGGAGTTCTCACTGTTTCAGGAGACCAAGCTGTAGTCCGGAGAGCGGAGTATGGCCACGGTCCACCTCTGGACCCTTGGCAGGTGAATGGCGTGCTGAAGCACTCGGAGGAAGCCTCGGGGTCCTCAGACCCCTCGAAGGCCCCTTCCTTAAAGCCAAGCCCAGAAGGTGATGTGATCACGAAGATGATCCTAAAAGATGGCAAGGAATATCCAATCCAATTCAGCAAGGGGCTACCTTCGGAAATATCTACTTCGCTAGAGGAATTAGTTAAAGAAAACTTAGATATCTTCGCGTGGACCGACGAAGATATCCCTGTAGTTGACTGGAGCATCATCGATCACAGTTTACTTATCAACCCGAAGGCTAGGCCAGTGCGCCAGGGGCTCCGTAAGTTGTAAACTGAAAGGGCATACCTCACCAAGATGGAGGTGGAGAAATTGCTGAGGGCAGGAATTATCAGGGAAGTAGCCCACACGGAGTGGTTGGCTAACCCCGTTTTTGTCAAGAAAAAGGGTTCTGGCAAGTGGCGCATGTGCATCGACTTCACGTCACTAAATAAAGCATGCCCGCGAGACCCCTACCCTATGCCCCATATGGATCAACTTGTGGATTCTACAACAAGCTCCGAACTGCTAAGCTTCTTGGACGCATACTCCGGTTATCATCAAGTTTGGCTAAAGCGCGAAGACGAAGCCAAGATGAGTTTCATAACTCCTTCCGGAGTATTTTGTTATGTTCGAATGCCTTTTGGCTTGCGGAATGCCGGGGATACTTTCTCACGTCTTATTGCTAAGGCTCTAGGTCACCAGATAGGCTGAAATGTCGAAGCCTATATGGATGACATTGTAATAAAGAGTGTTGTAAAGCACCATCATAGTTTAGCCTTAGCAGAGACTTTTGAGAGCCTCTGAGAATGTGGAGTTCGCCTCAACCCTGAAAAATGTATATTCGGGGCTTCAAGCAGGAAAATTGCTAGGGTACTTAGTTTCGAGTAGAGGGATCGAAGTTAGCCCAACGCAGATAAGTGCACTGCAAATAATGGCTCCACTAGAAAATCTGAAGCAAGTCCAGAAGCTGATAGGACGACTCGCAGCCCTCAATATATTCCTGGCCAGATCAACAGAGTGAAGCCTCCCGATATTTAAAGCCATAAAGGGGTTCGAGAGTTTCAAATGGACGCCGGAGTGCCATAAAATCTTCGACGATATTAAAGATTATCTCTGGAACCTATCAACACTTGTTGTGCCCCTCCCAGAAGAAACTCTCCTTTTTTATATTGCAGCAACGGGCTCCACAGTAAGTGTAGTGCTGGTCAGGGAAATAGAGCTTAAAGGAAAATTGGTGCAGAACCCAGTATACTTCGTCTCAGAAGCTTTGTCCGGAGCAAAGACAAGATACTCCGAGCTCGAAAAATTTGTTTATGATTTGGTAATGGCCTCGCGGAAGATAAGGCATTACTTCTTAGTGCACAATATTATTGTCCCCACCTTGTATCCCCTCGGTGATATGCTTCAGAGCAAAGACTCCACAGGTAGGATCGGAAAATGGGCTGTCGAGCTAGCCCCCTTCGGTATTTCCTTCACGATAAGAACAATTATTATGTCCCAAGTCATAGCTGACTTCGTGGCTGATCAGACATCTGGTGCTGGAGATGGAGCTGTAATAATATTGCCATCAGGACAGAAGGCCATATATTCTGCGGGGCTCAACTTTAAGACCACCAACAATATTGCAGAATACGAAGGAATCCTGCTAGGCCTCCGAAAGGCAAGGGCACTTGGAGCAACAAGAATTATAATAAAAAAGATCCCCATGTCGTCGCATGGCATGTTGACAAGAGCTTCTAAGCCAGGAATCCGCATCTTGCAAAGTATTTAGAAGAAATTCGCAAGACCGAAGCATTATTTAAAGGAATTTCTATTCGGAGCATCCCTCGAGCGGATAATAACCTTGCAGATATTCTAGCGAAGGCTGCAGCCGGAGCATTGGATGTCCTAGAGGGCACTTTTTATGAAGAACTCACCAAGCCTACGGTGCATCAACTACCCTCTGCAGAAGTCCTTTGCATTCCAGTCGGCGATTGGTGGACTCCAATTTTGGATGTTTTACAAAACAGTGCAGTTTCATTAGAAGGTCCGGATTTCCGAAGGCTCCAATCAAGGGCTCAAAATTATGAGCTTGTCAACAGAATACTTTATAAAGCCGGAGTTTGTTCTCCCCTACTCTGGTGCATCTCACAACACGAAGGCCAAGATATACTTTGGGAGATTCACGAAGGCCTGTGTGGCAGCCATCTAGCCCCTCGTGCTCTAGTGGGAAAGACACTTCGATAGGGGCTCTATTGGCCAACAATTGTAAGAGATGCAGAAGAGTTGGTTCGAACCTACCAAGGGTTCCAGTGGATGGGTAGGCGAAACCATCGTCCACCGACACCTCTTCAAGTTATTTCTCCGGTATGACCAATGGCGCGATGGGGAATGGATCTCATCGGCCGTTTTCCAATGGAAAAAGGCAGCTTGAAGTTTGCGGTGGTAGCAATCGAATATTTTTCTAAATGGGTTGAAGCTGAACCCCTAACTGCTATCACTTCAAGAAATGTACAAAAATTCTTTTGGCAGAATATCATTTGCAGGTTTGGAGTGCCCAGGGAGTTAACTATTGATAACGACACTCAATTCAAAGTCGAGCTCTTTAAAGAGTTTTGCGAAGGCCTAGGCATCAAGTTATGCTTCGCAGATGTTCGCCACCCCCAATCCAACGGAGCCGTCCAGTGGGAAAATGGAAATATTCTCTCCGGTTTGAATCGAAGGATTGTCGGGTTAGCTAAGGGGCTGTGGACCAAAGAGCTCCCTAAGATTTTATGGTCCATTCGGACCACTCAAGCTAGGTCCATGGGCTTCACCCCATTTAGGCTGTTATTCGGGGATGAGGCCATGACTCCTACGGAGCTTAAAGGTGGATCCCTTCGTGTAACGAGCCTAGGAATGATGATGAAAGAAACACTTCGCTGGACTTGTCAAAAGAGACAAGGATTCGAGCTGTCGCCAATCTGACGAAGTACCAAGACCAAACGAAGGCATGGTATGACCCAAAGATAAAAGTGAATGAACTTAGACCAGGTCATTTGGTGCTGCGAAGTGTAATAGCGCTGGGGAAGCTAGGAAACAAATGGGAAGGATCATATATTATCCTACGCTCATGGTGCCCCGGGTGTTTAAGTTAGCTAATTTAGAAGGGGAAGAGTTGAAGCATGCATGGCATGCGAAGCACCTTAAACGTTATTACGCTTAGGGGCTCCTTGTAATCAATTGTAAAAGTACCTTTCTAAGTTAAATAAAGATGGATGTTCGAATTATGCTTACTCTTCAAATATTCCTTACCCTTGGTGGACGCATCGGGGGAACGAAGATGTTTGTGGAGGTAAGCATCTTTCATCGGAACCCCGCAAACGGCCTTTGAACCATCGGTTCAAGGATTCCATAAAAGGGCCGAAGGTGGCCAAAGCCTACGAATTCCAGGCTCCAGCTTGTTAGGATCAGTAGAAGAGTCTAAGGACTTTAAAAGAATAGATTTCCAGCCTCTGGGTTCTAAGTATCTGTAAAAGAGCCGAAGGTGGCCAAAGTCTACGAATTCCAGACTCTGGCTTGTTAGAATCCGCAGAAGAGTCTACGGACTTTAAAAGAACAGATTTCTGGCCTCTAGGTTCGAAGAATCTGTAAAAGAGCCAAAGGTGGCCAAAGCCTACGGATTCCAGGCTCTGGCTTGTTAGGATCCATAGAAGAGTCCAAGGACTTTAGAAGAATAGATTTCTGGCCTCCGGGTTCGAAGCATCTGTAAAAGAGTCGTAGGCGACCAAACAATAAGGTTTCAAGGCTCCGGCCCAATGAAACACTTTTTAAAGTCCTAAGCGACTGTTATCGGAGCTTACAAGTATAAACTTAGTTCCAAAAGTTATAAACATCACAATACGAATGTACAGTTCGAAGAACTCTACGAAAGAGTAAAGTATGATTACCAAGTGTTATGCGAAGAATCAGGTTGTTATATCAATCATTGTGTTTGACGGACCCTATCGCAATGCGTATGGTCCCCCACCCATAAGAAGGGGTAGGGGAATAAGGAACAATCAAGTGATGTTTCTGAAACAGAAAATATTAATTTGTAATCATATTACATTACATCATGAAAAATTTGTATCTATACCAAGAAGGAAACAAAGTCCTGTTCGATCCCTAGAACTACTGTCAAAACTAGCACGACTTCGAGGGCGACTTGTCCCAGAGCCTGGAGTTTTAATAACTTTACGCTTAACCCTCTTCCCTTCTTTCGAAACTCAGAAGTCCTTTTGCTCTTGCTGAAGTTCAGCCTAGGTCCAAAGTCGTTCGAGGCTTCTTTCCCTACTTTGAAGTCATTCAGGGCTCTTTTCTACTTGTTCTTTATCAGTATTTTCTTCTTCGGACAAATCAATGTCCTCTGAAGATGAAGTTTCTAAACTAACTTCATTTTCCTCCTTTTTAATATAAGCTAATACTTCTTTACATATATCGGGTATAACTTCCCCAGAGCTTCCCCGAGGAATTGAAAATCGAGAACGCTTGTGAGGTCTTAGAGCTTCGAAGGTGGCCCATTAAAAGCGAAGTTCTTCATTAATCTCTAACACTTCGAGATCATCCAAAAAAGGTTGGAAAGCCTAAAAACATTTCCAAATAAGTCTTTTCATTCATAAAAGGATAAAAGCATAAGTTTTTACATAATTGGAGTCTAAGGAGAACTAAACCTTCGGGTCCAAAGGAGGCTGACTGCTCGAAGGCTGTAACTGTGCTTGTTTTTGACGAAGTCCTTCATCAATCCATGCCTTGATAGCCGATCAGCCTTCATCTCTCCAGGATGGTTGAAAGGCCTCCCAAGCCACAGCCACATCAACGGAGGGAGTTAGGAGCCAGTCGTCGCCAAAGTTGACAAGGGCTGCTTCAGGCTCTAGTGCAACAGATAGCCCTAGATATTTGTAGTAACGAAGCACTCCGAGAGCAGCTACTTCGCCAGAGATCTCTCCATACCAAATACCCTCTCTCTTCATGGTCTTCACTACTGCTTGGATCATTTTCAGTCTCCACAGTAGGGGGACATCGCTAGTCGAAGAAGAAGCACAATGTTGGACCGGAAACGGCGACCAGAGGGGGGGTGAATGGGAGCTTTTAAAATTTCGGGCTAATAACTAGCCTTCGGTTTCAGTTCTGTCTTCTGCGGAACAGGCTTCGAACACTACCTTCGGAGGTCTGGTTCGGAGGTGCTTCGACAGCTCCGAACACAGGCTTCGCAGGAGCAAAAGTTCGAAGCCGAGAAGACTTCTCTCCACTTACAACCCTCGAAAATCTACTCTGCTAAGTCAGTGCAGGCTCCGCACACAGGGTGCTTCGAGCAGGCTTCGCACTTCACCCTTCGCAAGAGTGGACACCCTACTGGGGACTTTGACCGAGTACTTGGCAGCAGCAACTGGTGCTGGGCTTCGTACACGAAGGTCTACACGCACACAAACGGACTTCTCTACGGGCTTCGACACAAGAAGCAAAACGGGCTTCGAACAGGGCTTCGCTAGTAATCTGTGAGGTCTGGCCTCAAGTTACACAGAGCGAACGCGCGCTGAAAAACACACTTCGCACAAAACACCCTTCGCCTAGATAGGCTTCGGTGCACTATAACTAGCGAGGTATGTAACACGAGCTCAAGCAAAAAGCACAAAGAAGCAGGGCTTCGCCGCTTGAACAAGGAACACAAAATATTTGAACTCTGGATGAATACAGCGAGGTATGTGGCTACAGGAGCTCAACAGTAAATGCTCAAAGTGTTAAATGTTACCTACCGAGCCCCCATATTTATAGCCCACAGTTCATCGAAAGGAATTGACTACTTTACCCCTAGGGTTTACATTGGTTTTGTCTCTACAGAACTGAGGGGTACAAAAGGTAGTCCAACTTTATTCTGGAGGCTTCTCTGTCAGCTTTGCAGAGGGGACAGCGTCAGCTTTTTGCAGAGCAGACAGTGTCAGCCTTTGCAGTCTTTGACCTTCTAGAGCCTCCCTTCGCACGCGAGGGTGCGGTAGCTTCGGCGAGAAGCCTTGAGCCTGGTGGCCTTCGCTTCGCCGAAGATAGCCTCCGATACAGTGACGGTTTTGAGCCGAAGCCGTCAAAGCCCTTGGGCCTTCGCACCAACACCTCCGGAGTGGACCACCACGACTTCGCAGCTTCACCCAGCTCGAACTCCGTCAGTCCGTGTACTGAAGCCATGCAGGCCGAAGCACCTCAAGTCAACCTCGCTCCGGAGCTAGCCTTGCTCCGAAGCCATCCTCACTCCGAAGCCCCACCTTCGGAGTACCACCCTTCGAAGTCCCTCCTTCGTCCAAGGCCTCCGCACGAAGCATTCCATGAGCCCTTCGTCGCAGTGTCTCTCCCCGAGCACACTCCTCGACGAGCCTCACCCGGACCATGCCTTCGATGCGCCTCAACTTCTGAGACCTTCGGGTACCTTCGAATGTCTCCCTCCGGAGAACACTTCGAACTCCTTGCCTCCGCAGAGGACTTGATCCATCCAACTCCGAAGTCACTCCTTCCGGAGTACCTTCGAAGTGCCTCACCTCCGAGGACTTTGTCTCGGAGTACCTTCAGCCGGAGCCACGCTCCGCACTCTCTGCCTTCACCTGGCACGCCTCGACCCGAGGACTAACCCGGACCCCCTTCGCAGCCACCGTGACGGAGCTCCCCGCTCCCCTGGCATCAAGCCTCCCGCTTGACCCAGGTTCACCTGCTACGTTCGTCTGTCGCCTCCGAAGTACCTGCGCACCACAGACAAACAGACAAGTGTATCCAGTACTCCGGAGACCTCTCCGGGTTAGCAACCTCCGGTACACACTCCGGTGTACCGCCCAAAGTACCGAACCCTTCGGTACACACCCAGTCATCGTGTACTGTCGGACCCCTCCGACAGGCACACTCCGCTGCAACAGCTGCAGCAACCAAACCACCGAACATACTTCGGTGAAACCACCTCCGAACACCCTTCGGAGGTACAACCTCCGAAATCCCTTCGGAGGTACCCTCCTCCGAACACCCTTCGGAAGTACAACCTCCGAACCCCCTTCGGAGGTACCCCTTCGAACAGAGGGTAAAAATCCTGTCAATCACTCATCACAAACACTGAAACCAACCCTTGGTTTCTCAATCTCCCCCTTGATGAGTGCATTGACAACCAACTTTTAAATCCAAGAAAATTTAAAAACTTTCAGCACACAAGTGACCATAAAAACTCAGAAAAGAGCCAAATCATGTCACTTGACAAAAGAATTTTCCTCCCCCTTTCTCAAAAGAGTTAAAAGCCCCTTCGGCAATAAAAACTCCCCCTGAGTTAAGTTTTCCTTTGGCAATAAAGAACCTTCTCCCCCTTTATGTCAAATGTTCTCCCCCTTTGAAAATTATACCCCTTGCGGTAGAGAACGAAGCAAGTCTCCCCTTTGAGGAATTTCTCCCCCTTTGGCAATGCAAGCATCAAGGAGCATGTAAAAGATGCAAAGCTTCGAAATGAGCAGAATTGCAAAGACATATGAACCAAAAATATGCCAACAATAACACCAATGATCATGGGCTCAACTCAAATTAATATTCTCTAAAAAACATGATGAAGCATGTGATCACCACTTAGTCAAAGAAACTAGACAAGTAAAAGCAAGGACTGCGCAAAGCTAGTCAATTTCTACTCCAGACAGACAAGTCCAGTTCAAATGGAGCAATGAAAGCAAACTTGATGATCAAAGAATTTTGTTGTTCTTTTCTTAATGCCAGGGGTTATTTGTTTGTCCACCTTATACTTTCCAATCTGGCCAAGCCTAGGCATGAAAGCCATAAGAAGCTTAAGGCAAAGATTTTGGCATACACTACACTAGTCCAGTTCAGACCAATGTGCAATGGTAAGCAGTCTAGAATAGAGTAGTGCGACAAACAAACCCACCTAGATATTGTCACTTGAAGCATGCAAATCATGGAATGTTTTGAATTTAACTGAGTGAACCAATTGTTTGGCACTTTATGAATATCCATGAAAATGTAGAACAATTTTTCAAGTTGCAATTTTTAGCATCCAATGAACAATGTCTTGCTATCAAGCAGATAAAAGATAGCTAAAGCAGTCCTGCCTAAACATGCTAGATTCAAGACTAAGCAGTGAGCATGATTTGATTTTGAAAAGAAAACATCATGCACATGAATGTTTCAGATAAATTAAAAAGAGCTGAGCTGTCATGATGTCATGGATTATAATCAGGCATATAAGTGCAAAAGATGTAAATGCAATTTCAACACAATTAGCAAATGCACATCCATCTAAAACAGCTCCCCTCACAAAATGCCGTAAGGGTGACAATTACCAAGTTCCCCACGCAAGTAGGCAAATCGAGAAGCATCGAGGGGTTTTGTAAAAATGTCGGCAAGCTGGTGTTGGGTATCAACATATTGAAGTTCAATATCACCCTTCTCATTGTGATCTCTGAGAAAATGATATCTCACATCAATGTGTTTGGTTCTGGAGTGCTGAACCGGGTTATTTGCAATACAAATAGCACTAGTGTTATCACAGAAAAGTGGAACACTCTTATACTCTAACCCGAAATCCCGCAAAGTGGAAACCATCCACAAAATCTGAGAGCAACAGCTAGCTGCAGCAACATATTCGGCCTCAGCCGTTGATTGTGCAACACTAGACTGTTTGCGGGAAGACCAGCAAAACAGAGATGTACCCAAAAAATGACAAGTACCAGAGGTACTCTTCGTATCAATCCTACACCCAGCAAAATCCGCATCGGAATAACCTCGAAGACATAAAGATGAAGATGCTGAATACCATATGGCAAATTCAAGGGTATGTTTGAGATACCTGAGTATGCGTTTTACCGCTTGGCGGTGCGAAGCTCGTGGTGAAGCCTGAAAACGAGCGCACAGACACACAGCGAAGTGTATGTCAGGCCTCGTAGCAGTCAAGTAGAGGAGGGAGCCGATCATGCTTCGGAACTCCTTCTGGTCTACGGCTTCTCCATCTTTGTCAGGGTCCAATGCTACAGATGTAGCCATTGGAGTGGCGAGGGGCTTCGCATCAGTCATGTCGAATTTCTTGAGCAGGTCCTTGGTGTACTTTGTCTGGTGGACAAAAGTACCTTGTTTGCTTTGCTTGATTTGCAAACCAAGGAAAAATGTAAGCTCGCCCATCATTGACATTTCAAATTCCCTGCTCATGGTATCTGCAAACTCGGCAACCAAAGCATGAGAAGAGCCACCAAAGATGATATCATCCACATAAATCTGAACTAGGAGGAAATCTTTGCCATGCTTAAGAGTAAACAAAGTTTTATCAACAGAGCCCATCAAATACGCTCGCTCAAGCAGAAAAGACTTAAGTCTATCATACCAAGCCCGAGGGGCCTGCTTGAGTCCATAAAGAGCCTTATGAAGTTTAAGGACTTTATGTGGGTACTTGGGGTTTTCTAAACCAGCGGGTTGTTTTACATAAACATCTTCACCTATGAAGCCATTAAGAAAAGCACTTTTGACATCCATTTGATAGAGTTTGAATCCCCGGGATGTCGCAAAGGCAAGCAAAATCCTAATGGCCTCAAGGCGAGCAACAGGTGCAAAAGTTTCAGTAAAATCAATCCCTTCTAGTTGAGAAAAGCCCTGAGCTACAAGTCTAGCCTTGTTTCTAACTATAGTCCCATCCTCCCCTTGTTTATTTTTGAAAATCCATTTTGTTCCAATTAAATGAACATTAGGTGGAGGATCAACTAAAGTCCAGACTTGGTTTCTCTCAAAATTTTCAAGCTCTTCAAGCATGGCATTGATCCAACTAGAATCAGAAAGTGCATGACTAACATCTAAGGGCTCGAAAGAAGCAACAAAAGCGGAATCAATGAAATGAGCATGAGAATGTGTTACCCTTTGATCAAGCTCACCAATGATCTGCTCGGGAGGGTGCATCCTTTGAACATGATGTGGAGCCTCGTGGCAGGATGCAGTCTCCCCCTCAACTTGTGCGTTGGAGTGGTCCAAGATGACCGATGTTGAGGTAGTCGCTTCGGGACCTCGTGCCGAAGTAGTTGAAGCGGGGTCAGCTTCGGGGGTCGATGTCGAGGGTAGTAGGGGTTCATCCTTGAATTCTCCGGGATCTTCTTCTTCGAATAAGGTCTGTTCCATGTCGTGTTCATTTGCCTGTTCAAAAGCAGAACTAACAGAGGGGGTTGATTCATCAAAAGTCACATCACATGACTCGATGACAGTGTTAGTCTCCAAATTATAAACACGATAAGAATGACCATGTGTTGTGTAACCCAAAAAGATCCCGTCAGAAGATCGCGACTCAAATTTATCCAAGTTACCACGTTTTAGGATAAAGCAGCGACAGCCAAAAAGTCGAAGATGAGTAACCTTGGGCTGTTTCCCAAAACGCAGCTCATAAGATGTTAAATTTAAAATTGAGTGCAAGAAGATCCAGTTTGAGATGTAACATGCTGTGTTCATGGCCTCAGCCCAGAATTTTCTAGGAGTCCTATGCTCATCAAGCATCGTCCTAGCCATCTCAACCAAAGTGCGGTTTTTCCTCTCAACAACACCATTTTGTTGAGGAACCCGCGGAGCAGAGAATTGATGTTCTATGCCATGCTCCATGCAAAAGTCAACAAAGAGACTATTTTTGAACTCAGTGCCATTATCGCTTCGAATGAATTTCAATGCACCAGGGAGTTCAGTAAAAAGTCTCAAGGCCAAGCTCCGAAAGTGTGAAAACACTTCATCCTTGCTGGCAAGAAAGAAGACCCAAGAGTAACGAGAGAAATCGTCGATAGTAACTAATACATACCACTTGCCGCCTAAAGAACTAACCCGAGAAGGACCTACAGTGTCCATGTGGAGAAGTTCTCCGGGTTGTTCAGTCATCACTGTGGTGACTGGCGAATGCGAAGCAGCAATCATTTTTCCATGTCGACAAGGAGCGCAAACTAAATTCTTCTCAAACTTGAGCTTGGGCAATCCTCGGATCAGACCTAGGGCGCTCAGACGAGCGAGCAACTCAAAGCTCATATGCCCTAGTCTCCTATGCCACTTCCAAAGCTCAGAAGTCGAATGTGCAACAAGGTAGTGAGAAGATCCAGAAGATTCAGAAAAATCAGCTCCAAAAACTCTCCCAACTCTAAAGATCTTACACACCACAACGCCATCAGAATTGAGCACTTGCGAAGTATCGCGATGGAATCGCACTTCGAAGCCCTCATCAAGCAACTGAGATACAGACAGCAAATTGTATCCCAGGTTTTCAACCAAAGCAACATCTTTGAGAGTGAAATTCGAGTTAATTCTTACCACACCTTTACCTTTCACTCTACTCCTTCGATTGTTTCCGAAGGTGATATGTTCCCTTTGCTTGGTTGTGGTGAGGCTGGAGAACCATGCTGCATCTCCGATCATGTGGCGCGAACAACCGGAGTCCATGATCCACGTGCCCCCCAAGCCTCGATCTGTCGCCTACACATGATAAGAAAATCTCGATCGCTCAGTGCTGGGGTGAGTAAAATAATGACGAGGCATCCAGCACTGAGTGACACGAGTAGTAGGCGCAGTAAAAGTAGACGGTCTACGCACATGATAATCTGAATGATGCAAAGTGCGAGGTCTACCTGCATGCTGTGATCGAAAAGCATGATGAGGTCTCCTACTCTGACGAGGTACAAAGCTACTCGCCCGAGGTCTACCACCATATGGAACATGGTGAGCACCTCTAGGAGCAAAACCTCTCCGAGAAGCACGAGGAGCCTCAAAAGCAGGACGATAGTAAAACTCAGACTCATGCATACCTAAAGATGGGTAATGCATGTCCTGGTAACTCATCGCCTGAGAGCGTCGCTCATCCTTGATGCGACGAAAACAGAACCCAACCAAATGACCCGCCCGCTGACAGTAGGAACAGTGAAAAACTCTCCTGGGGGCACTCTCATGGGTCACAGGAGCAACTCTCACAGGCTCCTTGGGCTTCTTCTGTGTGGTTTTCTTGGGAGGAGGTGTGGTTTTCTTTGGTGGTCGGGTAGGCTTTTTGGCTGATGGTGTGTCTAACAGAGCTCTCTCTTTCTCTAGTGTAGTGGGAGAGGTAAAACAGTTTTGGTCTTACTGTCTGAAGGTATCCTCTCAAAACCCAAACCTAGAGCTACCCCTGCTCTGTCAGCACACAACTTGGTCTTGGCCAAGAGCAAATCCATCCTACCCTTTCCCTCAGTGCATTTATTAACCACAGAAAGGAGGTACTCATATTCAGACACGAGGTTTTCAGCTTGCTCTCTAACAGTGCCTAGTTGGTCCTTAAGGATAATGCACGTGTCACAAACAGGCTGCACATCCTTAGAACTACAGACCCTCTCCAATCTAGCCTCCAAATCATGAACATGCTTATCACGTAAATTAATGCTTTCGCGTAATAAAGAACAGTTCATGCATTCAATAATATCATGAGGACTAGATTCCACCACCAAAAGCTGCTTCTGTGCAGTCTCAAGCTCAGAAAGAGTTTGAGCATGTACAGAACGCAACTGAGCAAGCTCACTCATGACTACAGTACAAGATTCACATTCAGCATCATTAAATTTAGACTTAAGCATGGCATATTCAGTAGAAACAGATTCTAGCCTAAGTCTAAGGTCTTATCTTTCTCTAGCGGCTTGCACAAGTAATCTATCCTGACCAAGAACTACTTCATTCAGCTCATCTAGTTTTAATAAAAGCTGGTCATAGGATAGAGGTATCTCAGATGAGTCAAGCTCATCGCCGCTGTGATCGCTGTCGGCCATGAAGCAAAGGCCGGTGAAGTCTCGTCCCTTCTTGTCCTCCTTCCTTGGGGACTCCTCCTCCTCAGAGCTCAACTCCTCAGTTGAGGACGTGTTGATGTCGCTGAGAGCAGCAACAAATGCTCTGGAAGCGGCCTTGGCTACTTTCTTAGCCATCTTGCCGCGCTTGCCCTTCACAAAGGGTTTCCTCTCCTTCTTGTGGTATTTGGGGCGCTCACTCTCATCTCTCTTCTTGGGCTTAGGGCAATTTGCCTTAATGTGAGAGGTGTCTCCACATTCATAGCAACCACTAAAACCACTTCTCCTCTGATCCCGTCTCTCATGATGAAAGCGGGTGAACCTCCGGGCAATGAGAGCAAGCTCATCATCATCTAGAGTGTCCACCTGCTCCTTTGTGATGGAGACCAGGGAGGACAAAGCAAAACCATATGCAAGAACACAAGTGCCAGATGTGCTTGGTTCTGCAGTGGTGCCACGACTAGTGCTAGAAACCAATGCCAATGGCTGTGGCAAAGAGCTTCTGTGCACTGCAAGAGATGCCTTGGCAATCTCTGTGGACTTCAGCGTGCTGAAGAGCTCATCACAGGTCAATGTGTCATAGCCTGCGGACTCCTCAATGCTGGATATCTTCACTTCCTATATGCTACAGTCAAGAGCATAGAGAAGCTTGATAGCCCTATCATGATCATCGTAAGCAAGCGTCCCGTTGGATCGCAAGTTACTCACTATAGCATCAAAGCGTGAAAACATGGCATCTATAGATTCACCAGGTGCCTGCACAAACAGTTGATACTGTTGGTTGTATGTGCTTTGGCGCCTGGCCTTAATCTGTGTAGAGCCCTCATGAAAAATAGTGAGTGTTGTCCAAATTTCCCTAGCAGTCCTAAGGTGCTGCACCCTATCAAACTCACTCCGACTCAAACCAATGAACAGTATATTTCTTGCCTTCGAGTTGGCATTATACTGATCTTTCTCTGTTTGAGAGGTGCGAGTCTCAGGGATGGAGTATTGTGAGTCCACAATCTCCCAAATTGCATTTCCTTGGCTTAACAAGTAAGCCTCCATGCGCACCTTTCAGTATGCAAAATCTGTCCCATCGAACAGAGGAATTTTACTGCCTCTATCCATGTCGCCAACAGATCACAAAACCGGTTAAGGTCAACTGGTGATCTTAACCCACTCTGATACCAATTGTTGGACCGGAAACGGCGACCAGAGGGGGGTGAATGGGAGCTTTTAAAATTTCGGGCTAATAACTAGCCTTCGGTTTCAGTTCTGTCTTCTGCGGAACAGGCTTCGAACACTACCTTCGGAGGTCTGGTTCGGAGGTGCTTCGACAGCTCCGAACACAGGCTTCGCAGGAGCAAAAGTTCGAAGCCAAGAAGACTTCGCTCCACTTACAACCCTCGAAAATCTACTCTGCTAAGTCAGTGCAGGCTCCGCACACAGGGTGCTTCGAGCAGGCTTCGCACTTCACCCTTCGCAAGAGTGGACACCCTACTGGGGACTTCGACCGAGTACTTGGCAGCAGCAACTGGTGCTGGGCTTCGTACACGAAGGTCTACACGCACACAAATGGACTTCGCTACGGGCTTCGACACAAGAAGCAAAACGGGCTTCGAACAGGGCTTCGCTAGTAATCTGTGAGGTCTGGCCTCAAGTTACACAGAGCGAACGCGCGCTGAAAAACACACTTCGCACAAAACACCCTTCGCCTAGACAGGCTTCGGTGCACTATAACTAGCGAGGTATGTAACACGAGCTCAAGCAAAAAGCACAAAGAAGCAGGGCTTCGCCGCTTGAACAAGGAACACAAAAATATTTGAACTCTGGATGAATACAGCGAGGTATGTGGCTACAGGAGCTCAACAGTAAATGCTCAAAGTGTTAAATGTTACCTACCGAGCCCCCATATTTATAGCCCACAGTTCACCCAAAGGAATTGACTACTTTACCCCTAGGGTTTACATTGGTTTGTCTCTACAGAATTGAGGGGTACAAAAGGTAGTCCAACTTTATTCTGGAGGCTTCTCTGTCAGCTTTGCAGAGGGGACAGCGTCAGCTTTTTGCAGAGCAGACAATGTCAGCCTTTGCAGTCTTTGACCTTCTGGAGCCTCCCTTCGCACGCGAGGGTGCGGTAGCTTCGGCGAGAAGCCTTGAGCCTGGTGGCATTCGCTTCGCCGAAGATAGCCTCTGATACAGTGACGGTTTTGAGCTGAAGCCGTCAAAGCCCTTGGGCCTTCGCACCAACAACTCCGGAGTGGACCACCACGGCTTCGCAGCTTCACCCAGCTTGAACTCCGTCAGTCCGTGTACCGAAGCCATGCAGGCCGAAGCACCTAAAGTCAACCTCGCTCCGGAGCTAGCCTTGCTCCGAAGCCATCCTCACTCCGAAGCCCCATCTTCGAGTACCCCCCTTCGAAGTCCCTCCTTCGTCCAAGGCCTCCGCACGAAGCATTCCATGAGCCCTTCCTCGCAGTGTCTCTCCCCGAGCACACTCCTCGATGAGCCTCACCCGGACCATGCCTTCGATGCGCCTCGACTTCTGAGACCTTCGTCGGGTACCTTCGAATGTCTCCCTCCGGAGCACACTTCGAACTCCTTGCCTCCGCAGAGGACTTGATCCATCCAACTCCGAAGTCACTCCTTCCGGAGTACCTTCGAAGTGTCTCACCTCCGAGGACTTTGTCTCGGAGTACCTTCAGCCGGAGCCACGCTCCGCACTCTCTGCCTTCACCTGGCACGCCTCGACCCGAGGACCGACCCGGACCCCCTTCGCAGCCACCGTGACGGAGCTCCCCCGCTCCCCTGGCATCAAGCCTCCCGCTTGACCCAGGTTCACCTGCTACGTTCGTCCGTCGCCTCCGAAGTCCCTGCGCACCACAGACAAACAGACAGTGTATCCAGTACTCCGGAGACCTCTCCGGGTTAGCAACCTCCGTACCA
>JAAALK010002055.1:207102-245035 GCA_019279435.1 Zizania palustris
ATTCCTAATCGGGAAAAAGTTTATACCTGCGAACCAGTACAGGGAAAGTGAGACATGTCTCATAAAAGTCAATTTACCGGGGATCAGTATTTTTTCCGACCCGTTGCCATCTGACGCGTCGCTCTGCGCGCTTCAACTGGGCTCTGGCTGATGCGTCGCTGGCTCGTTTTTTCTGCTCAGCGCGGCTGAGCTATCTCTTTAGTGAGCCGAGCCAGGCTCAGTTCGAATGGTTTAGCGAGCTAAATTCTGGTTCGGTGGTTCGGACTCGGTAGAGCCATGAGCCGGCTCGGCTTGTTAGTGTCACTGTCCACTTGTCTTTTTTTAATCTTTTTCAATGTGTTCTGCTCTCATAACTTAGAAAGTAGTGTTGTTGGGGACTTATTCCTCTCAGAAAATCAGACGGCGGCACCGGGTGTAGGTAGTGGTAGTCGGTGTGGGCCAAGGACCACTGGCCGTCGAGGGCATCGATGGCACCAACTGTCAAGAGAGGAGAGATGTGTCTATTGTTCGCTGTTCAGAACTCAGTGCTCATGCAATGATGAAAATACACGATTAGATGTTGTTTACTTCACACGAATCCATGATTTTATGCACTAGATAAAGGAACAGATTTGCTCCATGTGCCGGTAACCGAGCCAACGAGCCAGCTCGGCTCGGCTCGAATGCTGGCCGAGCCAGAAGGCTCGGCTCGATGGCACAACGAGCCGAGCCTGGCTGGCTCGCGAGCCCCAAGCCAAAATGCCACCCCTAATTTCTACCACCGAGCTGAACTCGAGCCAAACCTTCTGGCTCGGCCAACATTCAAGCCGAGCCGAGCCGAGCCGGCTTGCAAGCCGGCTCGTGGCTCGGTCACCAGCACATGGAACGAATCTGCTCCTCTATCTAGTACATAAAATCATGGATTCTTGTGAAGTAAACAACATCAAATCGTGTATTTTCATCATTGCATGAGCTATGAGCTCTGAATACCGAACAATAGACACATCTCTTCTCCCCTCCTGACAGTTGGTGCCATCGATGTCCTCGACGGCCAACGGTCCTTGGCCCATGTTGGCGTAAAAGATTACGCTAACAGGTTTCTGTAGAAAAGAAACTAACAAACGAAGTGTTTGCGAAGAGAACTGTTCTAAGCCTCCGAAAGGATAACAACTTAGAATAGTTCGAATGTATGTATTGAATAACTTGTATCCGGTCCTTATTACATGGTGAAATGGGGGATATTATAGGCCCAAATATTAAGGAAAAGACATATTTACCCCTCTATTACAACCGACATAGTGAAAACTATTCGGTACCCTTGATAGGGCTAAAATGGTAAAAGACTAATCTAATAATATAAAAGATAAATCTTCTATCTTAGCTGGCAATAAAGATCTTGAGTTGCCTTAGTTCGAAGATGTACTTCGAACCAATGCCTATCTTTGTACTTCGAGCTTGATTCAGGGTATTTTCGAAGATGGACGTCTGGAAACCTTCGAATCCACTATCTGCTGTCATGCTGTGGCGGCAATAACCCCGAAGATGAGATATTTTCCCCCAACAGCCCACAACCCCCACCGACCACCGCTACCTACATCCAGTGCCGCCGCCTGATTCTCTGAGAGGAATGAATCCCCAACAACACCACTTTCTATGTTATGGGAGTACAACACATTGAAAAAATTAAAAAAGACAAATAGAGAGTGACACTAACGAGCCGAGCCGGCTCGTGGTTTGGCCGAGCACGAACCGAGTCAGAATTTTAGCTCGCTAAACCATCCGAACCGAATTGGCTCGGCTTGCTAAAGAGGTGACTCAGTCGAGCCCGGCTCGTTGCCAGCCCTGCAAGTAGATCAGATGTTCAACCCCTCGACGAGTGGCCGTGCGCGTTCGTAGGCCGCTAGCCCAGATCGAGGACGCCTGATGGTCTCTTCCTCATGGCACCAGGCCGTCAAGTACTCAGTACTCAGTAGACATCTGTTACTTAAAAGGTAAAAAGGTATTCGATCACAAACAGAGATGAGAATTCAGAACAACAGGTCAGCTTATTGATGTCATCAATTTTTCTGCAATGGGCGATAGCTGCAACTGTACTTGCATCCAAATTCTGATGAATCTTTACAGCATACAAACTCCAATTAGTACAAGTTTCAACTTACTGTTCGAGGCATTGGTCTCTAGACTGTAGAGACCGCACATGTGGCAAAAGGTAACTTCTTTGTCATACTTCGATGAGCAGTTCGTACTCTTCGTCTCCCACCATCAGAACATGGGTTCCCAAGAACAGCACCCTTCGGCCTTCAGGGTTGGCTGAGCTCATAATCTTACAGGGATCGATGGTGATCTCCACATTGGTTGTTGTACCAGCCGCAGTGTGCACACTCTCAAAGCCAACTAGCTGTTTTACAGGGGAGCCTGGAAAGTTTGGTTTCGATCTTGCAAACAATAGAACAGCATGGCTCCCGTCCATGACACCATCATTGGATACCGAGATGTGAACAGGAAATTGCAGTGCCTCACATGATGCAATGTCTTCAACTTGGACATAATCTAGTCCATCCCTCCTCGTGTATGCAGGCTTCCTACTGATAAGATCTGGAACTGACGAATGTGACAAGCTGATTTTCTTTGGAGCCAACAGGATGTTGTAAGAATATTTTGAGTAGCTCAAACCATATCCAAAGCCATACACTACATCCCCTGTGTAAAATCTGTATGTTCTTCCTGGGTAACCACGTGATGCATTAGCTCTCATGTTCATATCATTCATTGGAACAGAAGTGAAGGATTCAGGGTACCAAGTTATGGGCAGCTTTCCTCCTATAATGACATTGCACAAGATTAGCAACCATCAAGTTCTCATTCCACTGCACTCTAGTAAGTTTTTTTCAAGAAATTTAAAGTACTCACCTGGGTTGTATTTGCCAAAAAGAATTTCTGGAAGAACATGTCCACCAACTTCACCAGGATAACCAATCCAAAGAATACTTGCAATATGTGGATCATGCTTTGCAAATGAAACATCAACAGGACCACCACCCATGAGAACCAAAATAAGGGGTTTCTTTGTTACACTAGCAATAATATGTATGAGGTCCATCTGCCTGCCTGGAAGAAGAAGGCTCACTCTATCATGATCTTCAGTTTCTTCAGTCAGGTTCAGCCCAGCAATTAGAATAACAATATCAGCTCTTTTAGATACTTCAATGGCTTCACCAAATCCATCTGTTGTGTTACAGGGAACATCTTTGCATCCAGATGCAAAGGTTGTTTGGGGAATATAGGCTTGCATACCTTTAACAAAGGTGGTGGTAGAATCACAAGGGACACCTGAAAAAAGGTAAAAAATAGCATTAATATATTTTTGAACAAATAATTAGATTAATATATGTAAGATAGTAAAGTAAGGCTGATGTTTGATGTATGTCAGTGGAGAAAACCTGTGTAATCACCGCCTAATATGTATGGATCATTTGCAGCTGGTCCAATAACAGCAATATGGCCAACTTCACTTCTCTTCAGAGGCAAAAAATTGTTGTCATTTTTCAAAAGGACTGTACCCTGTCTTACAGCTTCAGCTGCAAGTTCCCTGTGCTCTTGTGTGCACACATTGTTGGGTCCTAATTGTGTAAACCACTGATTCTTGTTGGCCTCATCAAAAAATCCAAGACGGAGCTGAACAGAGAACAGATTAAAAAGGGCATGGTTAATGTCTTCTTCTTGGATCTTCCCCTTCTTGATTGCTGACTTTGTATGCCGAATTAGGAAAGATCCACAGTTGATATCCATTCCTTGAAAAAAAGGGATAAGAAGTTACTGACAACATCTCAGCAAGAAATTAGATGCCTGCTTGAAGACTATTCAGTAGTGATTCTTGGATATTTCAGTTTTAAGAAGATGCTGAAACTTTCTTAATAACTTTGTCTGAGGTACCTCCTAACCTATGTTTTTAAAGTTCTTCTTGAGAAGAAAGGTTCTTTGAGAGGTCAAACTCCTAGTCTAAAAAGACAGACCATGCTAATAAAATTCAGTATGTGATGCTCAGAAAAAAAGAAAGAGAAAGAATGTTACAGGCTGCTAACCTGCCTTAAGAACCACAGCAACTGAATCTTCATCTGAGATTGTGTATGTCTGGTTTTCGTGAATTATTGCCACAGCATCGCAATCAGATGTAATATACCTTGAAACAATCAAATGGGCACACGTAAACAACAATGCAGCTTACAGGTTTGGGCTGATATTATGAAAAGATACTGTCAATATCAGTATATGTATTTGTTCAACGATCGAGCAACATTCAAGGGAAGAAAAAGTAACGCACCCCTGAAACCCCCATTCATCCCTAGCCTTCTGCAGGATATCTTTGCGGGCACATGCTGGCACACCATTTACCTGGTTGTATGAACACATCAAGCAACTTGCCCGCCCTTCTTGGATGCAGCTCCTGAAAGGAGGCTGGTATGTGTCTGACATATCTTGCTCGTTTACCTGCCAACAATTGATGCTCTCTTGCTTGTAAGTTCAAAAGTCAAAACATTCTTAACCTGATTTGAAGCATGTATTTTGATTCATATTAAAAAGCTTGTATTTTGATACTTTATTTGAATATTCCACACCAAACTACAGGAAAAGGCAATTTTTCACTGAATAATGAACTCATCGATTGAAACAATATTTCATTCGAAGCAGGATACACTCACTCCTTTCTCGAAAATTCGCAGAAGAACTCTGTGTTATACTATTACTATGAAGGACAAGAATAAGGATAGTCTAAGGATACATTCACTCCGAAGTTTTTCCTTCATGAAAGTGAAACTGTATGAAACATTGTTTTCGTGGGCTTGGTCTGGTAGAACACTGTGCTAATGGGATGTCGTATGTTATATCCTCGAAATATTTTCTTCTGAAAAATAAGCCGTATAAGCATCACGCGCTGGTGCCGTGAGGCAATTAAGGGGACCCCAACAATTAAATGAAGACATACTGTAAAAAATTATCCAACAGATCTGGTTTAAGTTAGATACTCCAACAAAAGGCAAATTCATCACCTCGGCATTGAAGGTGTATCGTGCAAAGCCCTCCCATTTCTCCAAATCATAAGCGATGTAGTGTTTGCAACAGGCCGAGAGCATCATCCTGCCTTCGTCTCCGTATTCCCCCTGGAATCCCTTCACATACTCGACGGAGTAAGCGGAGACGACTGCGGGATCCTCTCCCGGCGTCTCCTGACCGCGGCCCCACCGGGGGTCGCGGAAGACGTTGATGTTGGGCGCCCAGAACGTGAGCCCGGCCTGACCAGCGTTGTGCATAGCGCGCGCCTCGACTGCGATGGCCTCGGCGACCGCGCGCCACAGCGAGCGGTTTGAACGCAGCGGCAGAGAGGATAATCTGGGGGAAGATGGTCGCCGAGCGGACGGGGCCCGAGGAGAAGTTGACCCCCGGGCCGTTGTCGCAGACGCCATGGAGTGACTCCGACCACCACTCGAAGGGCGGGATGCCGAGACGAGGGACGCCCGCGGCGGTGTTGGAGAGCTGCGCTATCTTCTCGTCCAGTGTTAGGAGGGAGAGAAGCGAGCGGGCGCGGGCAGGGAAGGGAAGGGAGGCGTTGCAGAAGGGGTATGAGTTGGTCGCCGCCGACGCGCACGGGCGTGCATTCGGCGGCGGAACGGCGCCATCGCCGGCGCCGGCGCTGGCGATGATGATGAGCAAGAAAAGTGGGGCATTGTACATGGCAGCCAGGCACGATTGAGCCTGAGGCCTCGAGGGGCAATGAATTTGGCGGAGCAAGTTGGCCTTAGCTAGCTTGGCTTGCCCCGCTACTACTCCACATCAGTCGTACACGGACCGTGTTCGGTTGGGATACAAACGTAAGCTCTCCGGTGAGTCCGGTCTCCGCTGGAGAATAATGGATGATCTGATGCTAGGTTTAGAATATGAAATCTTCATAAACGATCTAAGTTACAGAATAAAAAATAAATTGGAACTTACAACTATAAGAGAATATTTGTTTCTCTGTAATCTATATACTCACGAGATGTTTCTTATAATCTAAAACTCCTAAAAATCTCTGATCTAGATTGTCTGCTGAGATTACTATTAGATTACTCTCCTTTGGGTAAGACATTTTTATGTTGGAGATTCAATTCAATTGTGTAAGTCATGATTATACGAAGCTTTTATACCGGACTCATCACAAGGAGTTTTGGGATGCACAGCTCAGTTGCTTTAGCTGCGCATCTTCTTTGCTAAGAAAGGGCTATATTGGGCTGTGGCTTGCCAAGGTGGATTACAGTGCAGTGGACTATCGTGGTAGCTTCTAATCACTGGCCACTCGCCACTGTCTATGTCATTTTCCTTTTGGTTTATCTTCATGTGCTCCATACGATGGATTTGTTTGGTTTGCTGTGAAAACTAATATTACCTTATTGAGTTAATCTCGATAAAATGCGGTTTATCTTTGGTCTGCTACCAAATTTTGGTGATGCTCCGTCCAGAACAACCGAAATTTATTTGCACTCTATTTAGATTAAAGACAAAATCCTAAGCAAGTCTACGAATTATTTGCCTTTTTTCAACAAACAAAACACCTAATTTACCATATTTTCTATCTATATTTTCAAAAAACATGCATAAAAAGTGTAACGTTGCCTATTATCTAAAAATGGCATGCCTTAATTGTCAAGGATACGATACCCGAGTACCCGTGATGTTTTTTATCAGTCCGGACCAAGAGTGGATCTAACCACTTTGGGGTCCAATATGACCCATGAAGAGGAGTTCGAATTCGATAAAAAAGTTTAGTGTCATATTCAAAAACCAAACACCATAATTTGATGTGTGTATATATATATATACACACACACAAAGATATCTTTATAAATAGGAAATAGACCAGAGTCATGTACATAATCTCAATTATTTAGCAAACCGATTTGGGTCAGAGCTTAGTTACATACGGCTCACCTCTTGACTATATAAAGGGGGCAAACACTTCTAAGAGACAATTTTATATGTTGTCGAGTTGTTTAGCATACATTCAATATATAATTTACAAACACTATAATTTACAAACACATAAAACGTGGGCGATTATCCTCCGAAAAGCTTGAACCTATCTAATTCTTTTGTCTCATATTATCTAGAGTCGACCTTAGAACTTAGAATACAACATTTTTCTACCGTCACAAATACGTTGGGGGAAAATACTTCATCCCCAGGATCTTCAAGGTTATAGACAAAGACAATTCACTAGACCGAAGTCCAAGACTTGTCTTCGGCCTGGCGTAGGATTAAGTCCGGAGATCCGTCCAGACTCCCGTTCGAAGATACACTTCGAAGGCTCAATCTCCGTAGTGTACAACTGTCAGCAAGGACAAAATATTTATCTTCTTTCTAATTAGATTAGTCTTTTACCATTTTAGCCCTATTAGGGGTATCGAAATAGTTTCCACTATGTCGGTTGTAACTGAGGGGTAGAAAGGTCTTTTCTTAAAGTTTTTACCTATAAATACTCCTTCTCACCCTGTAATAGGCATCGAATATTCAGATATTCAATACACAACTTCGAACTACTTTGAGCTATTATCCAATACGGAGGCTTGAGATAGTCCGCTTCACAACTCTTTGTTGTTAGTTCTTAATCTTAGAGAACCTGTTAGCATATCTTTTACGACAATAGTTGGCGCCGTCCGTGGGGAACTTAGTTCTAGAAGCTAGTTCTCGGCCGCTGACTGCACTTCGAAGAGCTCTTGCGGAGGGAGTTTCGGAGTCTAAATATTCCGCGCACCCTTTAGTAAGGGGCTTCCAAGTGTAGTTTGAAAGGCCTTTTCTCGCCTTCCCAATCATTCAAAGTCTTCGGACCTTAACTCCGTAAGCCATGCCTCCCAAGCGGAGCCTAGCTACTGATCCTCCCCGAAGGTCCCCTCGGACCAATGGTGCAGGACCCCAGTCATTCCACAAACTCCGAAGTGGTCATCAAACCTCGAGCACCTAGAGTTCCCCGAGCAGCTCCCTCGTGCTTCGAACTGATTATCCCAGTCTCAAGACCTGGAGGTCCCCTCTGGAGGAAGCGAAGACATTCCTAAGGATACGGCTACCCAAGTAGCACGGCTTCAGGAGGAAGTAGCAAGGTAGAGGCATGAGGCTGCAGATAGGCTTCGCCCTCAAGCCTTCACTCTTTCTTTGGAGGTGCCTCAAGACGACGGTTATGATTATCCCGAAGCTCTTCGAGTCCTAGAAGATGTCGAGAATGCATCCTTCGATGACGAATCTCCACTACATCCGGACTTGCAGAAAGTGCCCTTCGACCCCAGGTTCAAAGCCTCGAAGTTGCACAAATACTCTGGTGGGTCTGACCCAAGAGAGTTCTCTCGTTCTTATGCCCTAGCAATAGAAGCAGCGGAGGGGTGCGGAACACAATGGCAAAGTGCTTCCCCCTCGCGTTGGAAGGTGTGCTCTCCGATGGTTCTGGTCTCTAAAGCCAGGATCGATCAGGTCATGTGAGAAGCTGAAGAGGAAGTTTGTAAGTAACTTCCAGGGTACATTCGTAGCCCCAATGTCTACAGGAAGCTTATTCCAGGTGAAGCAGCAAGCAAGGGAGACCCTTCGGGAGTACTTTACACGCTTCGCCCACACCAAGTCCCAGATTAAAGGCTTGTCTACCTCTTCGGTAGTGGATGCGGCGCACGAAGGGGTGTTGAACCCAGACCTCCTCAGCAAACTTCACCGGAAGCCGATGTCGTTTGTAGCACAGCTGATGGCATACTTCAAACAGTATGCCAAGGTAGAAGAAGGCTGCCTCCGAAGAATTGTGGTGCCTGCACCAGTCCTTCGAGAAGTGAAGACAGAGCCAGAAGTCTCGACTCCTCTACAAGCCCCCCTTGATAATCGTTTCAATGATCATAGACGGGGAAAGAAGCACTTCCGCTCTGAGGTATTAAATATTGCACCCTCTACCCCAAAGATGCCTTTCAACTTTCAACAGACGCAAGCTAACAAGGCTAGTACCTTGAAGCCTCAAGAGAAGACGGCTGGCAGGCGCTAGACTTTCTTCTGTTGTGTACATGGCGAAAATAGAAGCCATGACACAAAAGATTGTAAGTCCGTATTGACCCTTTGGGGTGAGTACCTAGGGCAAAGCTCAGGGCGAGGTACTTCTGATCGGGCCCCTCCAACAATGCGTTCGGAGCCTGTGGAGGCTGTGGTTCGGGCCAGCAATCCTGAAGCACCGATGCAACTCCTGGTGACTGACATTATGCCACCACCGAAGTAGGAGGATCCCAAAGATCGCGGCAAGCGGGTGGTCCTACCCATCTCCTGAGGAGGGACCCTCGGTAACATGTCAAAGCGGCAGAGGAGAGACTATGTTTACGAAGTAGGACACATAGGGACCTCGAGCTCGGCCGCAGAAATGCCCGAGTGGTCCCATGTACCTATTTCTTTTACTGCCCACGATGCTGCAGGGGTGAAATTCCCCCATGCTGACCCCCTTGTTGTTTCAGCTGATATAGTGGGAGTTGAAGTCCGAAGGATATTAGTGGACGGTGGAAGCTCCGCGGATATACTCTTCATCCAGGCCTTCGACCAGATGTGCATTCCCCAAAGACACTTACTTCCGGCAGCTCGCCCACTCCAAGGTTTCACAGGTCCTCCTTTCGATGCCCTCAGCCAGATAGGTCTCGAGGTTGCCTTCGGAGAGGGGCCCCTGGCTATGGTTGAGGAGGTTATCTTCGATGTCGTCGATTGTCGACGCCCCGATTTATCGAAATCGGAATATTATTGAATTTCATAAGAAAAACAATAATACAAGAGGTTCATAATGCGACAATCGTACATACGAGAAGTATTCATGGTGCGCAGACCATATTTATTACATCAGAATAAAAATTAAATAAGAAAATAAATGCATGACGAACGCCCTCTTCAGGATCTTCTCTTGACTAGGTCGCTACTCCAGACCATCCTCGTAGTAGGCATCCTCTGAAGTGTGTCCAACGGGTATGAGTACAAAAAGTACTCAACAAGCCACCGCAGATGCAAGTAATAATGCAAGGTATAACAATGGAAGGATAATGGCAAAAGTGCGGAAAAGTATGTTTTCAGTTATTGCATTTAGTGTAGTCAATTTTTATCATGCGGAATAATAAACATGAACATCAATAACATCATCTAACTCGAGGAGTATGTTTTACCTCCTCGCACAACAGTCCTTACATGTCAAACCATCATGCACATACATATCAAAAGTAAACTAACTGTGGGATGTCACGCAACCCGCCCTTGACCGTGGGCTCGTCTTTTCGAAAAGATTTATAACTCTGATTAGAGATGTACTACTGTACCCACAAGGCACGCACTCATCCCCAACACCAAAGTGTAACGAGATGACCCATACCACGGGAACTCGTGCCAAAACCTCAGCATGAAATGCTTCAAGCGATAACCACCCGCTCTAGGTTTCGCCAGCGCGCCGGGCTGCATCCTGGCTAACGTCGCACCCCCTTTTGCGCCACGTCGGTACAAGCCACCCGCAGGTGCTGCTTGACCCATCTCCAAGTGGTGGCCTCGGTTTGGAACACTCCATACCTTAGTTAGGACTTACCCATTAGACTTGTTGTTAGTACGGAAGTGTATTGCAACGGATCCTGCAGACCGGTCCTTATAGTGCCCCGGGTGCTACCGACCAATGCCCTAGCTTGCACCCGGAACCCACCATGCATTTACTCACAACCACAACTCATCACCGACAGAATTCCAAGGATAAGAATAACGGGGATCATATAGTAGAACCAAGTTGCTACGACTCATTTTTAATCCTATAGCAATCGTGTCAATACATGGGATACTAGCTAATAATACTAATCATATGGTGACAAGGGGGTTAGGCGAGATAGCATGCCTTGGGTTGCACAACAAGGTCGGGGGATCCTAATAAATATATTGTAAGGGTTTCATTTGACTAATGCATGTATATCCTATGTGTTTTAGCGATAGTTTAGTAAAACATGGGTTCAATATGCTCAAAAGAGTGGTTTGGTGACTTGCCTTGTTCAGCGAATGGGGAGGGAGGAACTTCCGAGAAATATTCCGGCTCCTCGGCGGCGTCGTAGTCTTCCCAATATAAATAAAGTAAATAAAATAAATACAACATTCAATTAAACAATATAAAACCATACAACAAGCACATAGGCTTAAATTGGTTTAATTTAAAGGAAATCAAGTTGTTAAGTTTCTGAAATTTATTTTATAAATAATTTAAAAGGAATTATAATGAAATGTTGTCCTTTGTGAAAAGGGGTTTTAAATGTGAGTAATCTCATTTTAAGTTTTCTAGTTAATTTAAAATGAAGGGTTCAGAGAAAACTTAGTGGACGAGGGGATACAGGTGACGTCCGATCGAGATCGCACGGTCGGGATCAAATCCAACATGGCACTGGTACTCGACCCATGCCGGTCGTCTCCTCCGGCGACGGCGAGCGGGCCAGAGGCCACGGCGAGTGACGACGGTCGTAGCTAAGGCCTAAAATGGAAAGAGGACACTACGGGGATCACGAGGGTACCTCTGTGGTGGTCCGGGGACGACGGGGCGTGGCCGGCGACGAGGGTAGACGGTGAGGCGATTTCGGGTCCTTGTCGGCGACGGCGATCCGGCGATGTTCGGCGTCAATGGAGGGGTGGCCGAGGTCGGTGACGTCCTTGCGGTCACGATGGTGTGGTTGGGTAGGGCGGAGGTGGTTGCCGGAGATGGTGAGTGGCGACCGGAGTGGGGGCGGTGGTGTGGCGCTTAAACGAGCGTCTCGGGCGTCTGATTCGGTTCTGGACTACGAGAGCGTGGGGGTCGAACGCGGCGGAGACCGGGGGGGTTAAATAGGGGCGTCGGAGGGGCTTACATGCAAGGAAAGCCGAGGGAGGGCCTTAACTCGCCGGCGAGGGTTCGACCATGCACGACGATGTGTTCTCGGGGGCTAAAACGCGTCAATTAAAGCGATTAAACGACCGACGGACCTCAGGGTGCATTAATCTGACGCCAATTGAATGAGGGAGGGGCCAGCGAGGCGGATCCGAGGCAGGGGTCGTCGGCCAGCGTGGTTTGGGGGTGGTGGCGTGAGGTGGATGAAGGGTCCGACAGGTGGTCCAAGGCGGTCAACAGGCGCGAGCGAGCGATGTGGCGGCTGACGGGTGGGGTCGGGTTCGGCTGCGAGAGGGAAACGGTTGGCGCCGACAGGTAGGACCAAGGCGTCGGGCGCGCGCACGAACAGGGAACGGCTCAATGACAAGCGGGGCCCGGGTGTCAGTCAGAGGCACGCGAGGGTAACAGGCTGGGCCTGCCGGGAGAGAGAGAAAAGGAGGGGGAGGCCCGTTACTGTTCCAAATTCTTTTCTGAATAAAAATAATTACATAAATTGGTTTAAAATATTTGGGCCACTTCCAAGGTTGATAAAATTTGTAAAAATTCTCAAAAATATATCTTGGTCTTGGGATCATACACAAAAATTTCCAGTCCCTGGATTGGCCATTTCATGTATGTTCTAGTTCAAGAAGGCTAAGGAGGTCATTAAAGGCATTTTCAAAATTAATAATTCCAGGAAAATATATTAAATGATATTTTTATTTCTTTGAAAATTTGGGGTGTTACAAACCTATCCCCCTTACAAAGAATCTCGTCCTCGAGATTGGAACGCTACTCGAATAGCTCAGGGTATTGGGCTTTCAGCTCGTCTTCCTTTTCCCATGTGGCTTCTTCGGCGGGGTGGTTGTCCCACTGAACCTTGTAGAAGCGAACCACACGGCTCCTGGTTAGTCTTTCCTTAGTTTCCAAGATCTTGATGGGTTTCTCGATGTAGGTCAGATCCTCCTGGACGTTGAGTTGTTGGATGTTGACTTGCTCGGCGGGCACACGAAAACACTTCTTCAGTTGAGAGACGTGGAATACATCGTGAACTCCTGCCAAGGATGGAGGCAGTTCCAGCTGATATGCCACTTCTCCTTTCCGTCGGAGGATCTGGAAAGGTCTGACAAAGTGGGGTGCTAGCTTGCCTTTCATGTTGAACCTTTGAGTGCCACGGAGGGGAGTGACTCGGAGATAGACATAATCACCTTCCTCAAAGGTTAGGTCTCTTCGTTGGTTATCGGCATAGCTCTTCTGTTGGGAATGCGCTATCTTTAATCTGTCCCTGATGATCTTGACCTTCTCTTCAGCTTCTCTCAATATATCTGTCCCAAACAGCTGGGACTCTCTGGTCTGATCCCAAAGAAGCGGCGTTCTGCACTTACGCCTGTAGAGTGCTTCGAACGGGGACATTTGTAGGCTGGCTTGATAGCTGTTGTTGTAGGAGAACTCCGCATAGGGAAAGTTCTTGTCCCACATTCCGCCAAAGTCTGGAGCGCAAGCTCTAAGCATATCTTCCAATATCTGGTTAACCCTTTCGGTTTGACCATCAGTCTGTGGATGATAGGTGGTGCTAAAGTTCAGCCGGGTGCCAAGTTCCTCTTGAAGGTTCTTCCAAAACTTAGAGGTGAACTGGCTCACACGGTCAGACACGATCTTCTTAGGAACTCCGTGCAGGCACACGATCCGGGTCATATACAACTTGGCCAACTTGGCGACGGTGTAAGTTGTCTTGACGGGGATGAAGTGGGCCACCTTGGTGAGTCGGTCGACGATCACCCAGATAGAATCATGACCAGCTTGGGTCCTGGGTAGCCCCATGATGAAGTCCATTCCTATCTCTTCCCACATCCATTCGGGGACCTGGAGGGGTTGCAACAGTCCAGTAGATCTTTGATGCTCTGCTTTGACTCGCCGGCATGTGTCGCACTTGGCCACATACTCAGCAATTTCCCTCTTCATGCTGACCCACCAATATTTCTCCTTCAGGTCTTGATACATCTTTGTACTCTTGGGATGGATGGAGTATAGAGTATCGTGGGCTTCCTGAAGGATGAGGGTCTTCAACTTAGGTTTGTTGGGCACACATATCTGGTTTCCGAACCAGATGGTACCGTGTTCGTCCTCGGAGAATCCAGGGGCTTTACCCTTCCGCATGTTCTGTTGGATCTCCAAGATATCCGGATCTTCCTTCTGCTTTTCTCGGATCTGGTCTATCAAGACAGGTCTTGACTCCAAGGCAGCAAGGTACGCTCGGGTGGTGATCCCTAAATTCAGCCTTTCCATCTCCTAGTATAGCCAAGGGGCTTGGTCCTGTACCATGATGGCATTATAGTACCCTTTTCGACTAAGGGCGTCTGCCACCATGTTTTCCTTGCCTGGATGATAATGGATGCCCAAGTCGTAATCTTTGATCAGCTCCAACCATCTCCTCTGCCTGAGGTTCAGGTCCTGTTGGGTGAATATATACTTGAGGCTCTTGTGGTCGGTGAAGATCTCACATCGATTTCCCAGAAGGTAATGCCTCCATATCTTCAAGGCATGAACCACGGCTGCTAACTCCAGGTCGTGGGTTGGGTATTTTACCTCATGCGGCCTCAACTGTCGGGAGGCGTAGGATATCACCTTCCCATATTGCATCAAGACACATCCCAATCCTTGGCGAGAGGCATCACAGTAGACGTGGAAGTCTTTCCGGATGTCTGGTAGAGTCCGGATAGGAGCTGACACGAGCTTTTTCTTGAGGGTTTGGAAGCTTTCTTCACAATCTGGGGTCCACTCAAATTTTACCTCCTTCTGCAGCAGTCTGGTCATAGGCTTGGCGATCTTCGAAAAATTCTCGATGAACCGGCGGTAGTATCCGGCCAATCCGAGAAAACTCCGGATCTCGGTCATGCTCGTGGGCTGCAACCAGTTGGTTACTGCTTCCACGGTGGTCGGGTCCATAGCTATTCCTCCGACAGATATAACATGACCGAGGAACTTCACCTCTAACGACCAAAACTCGCACTTGCTGTATTTGGCGTACAATTGTTGTTCCCTTAGCTTTCCGAGGGTCAGACGGAGGTGATTTTCATGCTCTTCCTTGGTCTAGGAGTAGATGAGGATATCGTCGATGAATACCACGATGAACTTATCCAAGAACTCCATGAAAACATTGTTCATCATGTTCATGAAAAGGCCGGGGCATTCGTGAGTCTGAACGACATCATAGTGTACTCGTAGAGTCCATAGCGGGAGGTGAAGGCAGTCTTGGGTATGTCCTCATCTCTAATCCTCAATTGGTGATAACCTGACCTGAGGTCAATCTTGGAAAACACCAAGGATCCTTTCAGTTGATCGAACATGTCGTCGATCTGTGGCAATGGGTACTTGTTCTTGATGGTTACGTCGTTCAGGGCTCTATAGTCCATGCACATCCTCTTGGTCTTGTCCTTCTTCATGGCGAAGATGACCGGTGCACCCTAGGGTGAGGTACTTGGCCGGATGTACCCTTTTTGCTCCAGGTCTTCGATGTTGCTCTTGACCTCGGCTAGTTCATTGGTGGCCATCCGGTATGGGCGCTTGGAGATTGGAGTGGTCCCGGGGACAAGTTCGATCCTGAATTCGATGTCCCGCTTGGGAGGCATTCCTGGTAGGTCCTTGTGCAAGACGTCCACAAATTCCTTGACTATGGGCACTTCTTCAAGGGCTAGCGAGTTAAGGGATGCCTCAAGTGGTTTGCGGCTGGTCATCTGGAAAGTGACGGCTTCGCCTTCGGGGTTTGTCACTGTTACGGACTTGGTGGCACAGTCGATCACTCCCTTGTGCTTCATCAACCAATCCATCCCTAGGATGAGGTCGAGTCCGGTGCACTTTATGAGGACTGGCTCGGCCCGGAACAATACTCCTTGGATCTCTATCTTAACCCTAGGACTGTATGGGTGGGCTAAGGTTTTATTGCCTGGAGTGGCAATCATCATGGGGACAGATAGAGGGAGCACGTCCAAGTTGTGGGTTTTCACAAAGTCTTCCGAGATGAAAGAATGTGTTGCTCTAGAGTCAAATAAAATCATAGATGGTACGAAAATTACGGTAAACATACCGAGTACGACTTCGGGAGCCTCCTGAGCTTCCTCCGCGCTGATGTGGTTAACGCGGGCCCGAACCACCTGGTTGGGTGCCGCACCTTTGGGCTACTTGGGGTGAGGACACTGGTGCGAATAGTTCCCTTCCTTCCGGCAGTTGAAGCAGGCGATCGGCCTCCCTTGGCGATCCTTCAAGATCGGGGCCTTGGCGGTGAACGTCGGCTGAGCGGCCGGAGCTGGTGGAGTGGGGCGGGGATGTCTAGCATTGGATCCACCGGCGACGTGAGGTGTCCTGTAGGCGGGCCGAGGATGGTAGGCGGTCGCTGGTGGCGGAGGGACGAAGCAGGGCCTCTGAGAATTCGCCTGTTGATGCTTGAAGGCGATCATCTTCCTCTTATTGAGGTCCAACTTGAGCGCTTTATTCACTAGCCATTGGAAGTCGGCGTAGTCGGTGGCGATGAGCTGGATGGATAGCTCATCCTTAAGTCCCCGGAGGAACTTGGCCTGGCGGAGGGCGTCGGTCCGCACTTCTTCCGGTGTGTAGCGAGCCAGACGGTTGAACTCATGGAGGTACTCCATGACAGTCTGGCTGCCCTGTTGCAGGTCACGGAACTCCTGCTGTTTTACCGCGATGACTCCGGCGGGGACGTTGGCGGCGCGAAAGGCGATGGTAAACTCCGCCCATGTCACCACGTGGTCCTCTGGCTGGGACTCACGGTAGTTGTCCCACCACTCCGTGGCGGGACCCTAGAGCTGGTGAGTGGTGAAGGCCACTCTCTCCCGGTCGGTACAGGGGAGGAGATCCAGCTTCTTCCCAATGGTGCGGAGCCAATCTCCGGCCTCCATGGGGTTGGTGGTGCTAGAGAAAATTGGGGGACGCACCCGAAGGAACTCCGAGAGTTGGGGAGCGGGCGCGGGGACGGGCGCAAGAGGGGCATGTTCCCCATTTTGCAGGTGGTCCAACTGCGCCTGTTGGTGCTGCATTTGGGTGAGGAGGGCGGTGATCAACTGGTTTTGATTCGCCATCATTTCCGCCAAGGTGGGGTGGTTGGTGGATGGCGACCCAGTCTGCCGTGGGCCCGTTGCACCCCAGTTGGGCACAACGCCTTCAGGCAAGCCGTGGCTTCCTCCTTCTCCATTGTTGGAGCCGGTGTTCTGGTTGTCGGCCATCGTCTGAACATAAGACATTAGCCATGAGATAAAAAGATGGTGATACAAACATTTTAATCAAAAGAGGGCCGCTGAGGTTCATATATGTTCTTATTTTATTCTACCTACAACACAACTCATTGTAGCTAGCACCACATACATAAAATTATTAGTCAAACAACGGTAATTAGCACCTACTCGCCACCGGAGGCGGTCTCCGTGCTGTCGGAACCACGGGTACGTGGATCCCGAGGGATGGTGGGCTCGAGAAAGTTCTCGATGATTGGGTCGGAGACGAGGCCGGGGCATGGTGCAGGGGCACTGGAGGTGGATGGTCCGGCGGTGGAGGGGTGTGGCGGGATCCTCTTGGGGCGAGGGGTAGACTCACAGATGGACTTCCTCTTCCTCGGGAGGAGGGGAACCATCTCCGCGATGTCCTTCTGCAGCTGTATGATCTTCCGCTGCAGCTCGCCATTCTGTTGGATCAAGTTCTTCGTCTCCTCACGAAGAAACTCAACCGCCTCATGGTGCTCGTCGGCGTCGAGCACCGCCTTAGTATGGAGGTCATCCATGGCCTGAAGAAGACGCGACTGCCGGGCCATGACCGGATCACGAACGGAGTGAACTCCGATGTAGATACTACGGTGGGTGCCGGGAGTGCGCTTCGGCACAAGGCGAAAGGACGAGTTCTGAAGACGATCATCATAGATCATCCTCAACTCCATAAGGGCCTAGAGGGCGACTTGTTGGCACGCGACGTCGAAAGTCGGGCCCCCAAGTGTGGTGGTGTAGGGTGGCAGGTGTTCTCCGAAGCCGTGGACGGTGAGGGAGACGTCGCAGGGTCTGGCAAATTCTTCCATGTATATCCCCTGGAATTTAGGCTCGAAGAGGAACCCGAGGAAGGTGAGCATCATACGGAGCTCTCTGACGAAGCCCTCGAAGTGGCGGCATTAGCTGTGCACTTGGTAGACAGGCATCTACAAAAACAACAAGTTTAAGAAAAGTGAGGGGAGGAACAAAGTTTATAAAGTAGATTTTCGGGAAATAATTTTCTGTAGCTATTGGCTAGGCTGGTCCATTTGGCTTCCTACAGTCAAGTCGGCTCTGATACCATCTTGTCGACGCCCCGATTTATCGAAATCAGAACATTATTGAATTTCATAAGAAAAACAATAACACAAGAGGTTCATCATGCGACAATCGTACATACGACAAGTATTCATGGTGCGCAGACCATATTTATTACATCAGAATAAAAATTAAATAAGAAAATAAAAGCATGACGAACGCCCTCTTCAGGATCTTCTCTTGACTGGGTCGCTACTCCAGACCATACTCGTAGTAGGCATCCTCTGAAGTGTGTCCAACGGGTATGAGTACAAAAAGTACTCAACAAGCCACCGCAGATGCAAGTAATAATGCAAGGTATAACAATGGAAGGATAATGGCAAAAGTGTGGAAAAGTACGTTTTCAGTTATTGCATTTAGTGTAGTCAATTTTTATCATGCGGAATAATAAACATGAACATCAATAACATCATCTAACTCGAGGAGTACGTTTACCTCCTCGCACAACAATCCTTACATGTCTAACCATCATGCACATACATATCAAAAGTAAACTAACTGTGGGATGTCACGCAACCCGCCCTTGACCATGGGCTCGGCTTTTCGAAAAGATTTATGACTCTGATCAGAGATGTACTACTGTACCCACAAGGCACGCACTCATCCCAAACACCAAAGTGTAACGAGATGACCCATAACACGGGAACTCGTGCCAAAACCACAGCATGAAATGCTCCAAGCGATAACCACCCGCTCTAGGTTTCGCCGACGCGCCGGGCTGCATCCCGGCTAACGTCTCACCCCCTTTTGCGCCACGCCGGTACAAGACACCCGCAAGTGCTGCTTGACCCATCTCCAAGTGGTGGCCTCGGTTTGGAACACTCCATACCTTAGTTAGGACTTACCCATTAGACTTGTGGTTAGTACGGAAGTGTATTGCAACGGATCCCGCAGACCGGTCCTTATAGTGCCCCGGGTGCTACCGACCAATGCCCTAGCTTGCACCCAGAACCCACCATGCATTCACTCACAACCACAACTCATCACCGACAGAATTCCAAGGATAAGAATAACGGGGATCATATAGTAGAACCAAGTTGCTACGACTCATTTTTAATCCTATAGAAATCGTGTTAATACATGGGACACTAGCTAATAATACTAATCATATGGTGACAAGGGGGTTAGGCGAGATAGCATGTCTTGGGTTGCACAACAAGGTCGTGGGATCCTAATAAATATATTGTAAGGGTTTCATTTGACTAATGCATGTATATCCTATGTGTTTTAGCGATAGTTTAGTAAAACATGGGTTCAATATGCTCAAAAGAGTGGTTTGGTGACTTGCCTTGTTCAGCGAATGGGGAGGGAGGAACTTCCGGGAAATATTCCGGCTCCTCGGCGGCGTCGTAGTCTTCCCAATATAAATAAAGTAAAATAAAATAAATACAACATTCAATTAAACAATATAAAACCACACAACAAGCACATAGGCTTAAATTGGTTTAATTTAAAGGAAATCAAGTTATTAAGTTTCTGAAATTTATTTTATAAATAATTTAAAAGGAATTATAATGAAATGTTGTCCTTTGTGAAAAGGGGTTTTAAATGTGAGTAATCTCATTTTAAGTTTTCTAGTTAATTTAAAATGAAGGGTTCAGAGAAAACTTAGTGGTTTCATTATTCTAACAGGGAATGAATAAATATAAATTTTGCTGTAATTTAAATAATCAAATTTGCATTTTACCCTAAGGGCATTTGAATACTTTATTAAATAAGAATGAAATATTCAAAGTAAACATATTGTTTTTATTGCATTAACATGTAGAGGATAATATTACAAATTTTCTGAAATTGAAATGGTAATTTTTAAAGTTAAAATGCGCCAGATATGGATTTTTGAAGTTTAAAAGCATTTATGGAATTTAAATTAAACTCAAAATAGCCTCGGGTCCACGGTGAGCCAGGCCCACGGTGAACCCGCGCACTGTGCGCGTGCGCCGGATCGATCTGGACCGTTGGATCCAGATCCAACGCGCGAGGGCGAGGCGGGGGAGTTAATGTGACGTGGACGACTGAGATTAAAACATCGAACCGGTACGTATCGAGCGGCTCAGATCGAGTGTGGGTTTTAAATACCGATGGACGCACGAGATTAAAACATAACGTTTCGATCAGATCCAACGGTGCGGATTAAATCACGCACGAGGGGATACAGGTGCCGTCCGATCACGATCGCACGGTCGGGATCAAATCCGACACGGCACTGGTACTCGACCCGTGCCGATCGTCTCCTCCGGCGACGGCGAGTGGGCTAGAGGCCATAGCGAGCGACGGCGGTCGTAGCTAAGGCCTAAAACAGAAAGAGGACACTACGGGGATCACGAGGGTACCTCTGCGGTGGTCCGGGGACGACGGGGCGTGGCCGGCGACGAGGGTAGACGGCGAGGCGGTTTCGGGTCCTTATCGGCGACGGCGATCCGGCGAGGTTCGGCGTCAATGGATGGGTGGCCGAGGTCGGTGACGTCCTTGCGGTCACGATGGTGTGGTTGGCTTGGGCGGAGGTGGTTGCCGGCGATGGTGAGTGGCGACCGGAGTGGGGGCGGTGGTGTGGCGCTTAAACGGGCGTCTCGGTCGTCTGATTCAGTTCTGGACTGCGAGAGCGTGGGGGTCGAACGCGGCAGAGACCGGGGGGGTTAAATAGGGGTGTCGGAGGGGCTTGCATGCAAGGAAAGCCTAGGGAGGGCCTTAACTCGCCGGCGAGGGCTCGGCCATGCACGACGCTGTGTTCCCGAGGGCTAAAACGTGTCAATTAAAGCGATTAAATGACCGGCAGAACTCGGGGTGCATTAATCCGACGCCAATTGAATGAGGGAGGGGCCAGCGAGGCGGATCCGAGGCGGGGGTCATCGGCCGGCGTGATTTGGGGGCGGTGGCGTGAGGTGGATGAAGGGTCCGACAGGTGGGCCAAGGCGGTCAGCGGGCGCGAGCGAGCGATGTGGCGGCTGACGGGTGGGGTCGGGTTCGGCTGCGAGAGGGAAACGGTTGGCGCCGACAGGTGGGACCAAGGCATCGGGCGCTGCGCGCGAAGATGGAAGGGCTCGCTGACAAGCGGGGCCCAGGTGTCAGTCCGAGGCGCGCGGGGGTAACGGGCTGGGCCGGCCGGGAGAGAGAGAAAAGGAGGGGGAGGCCCGTTACTGTTCCAAATTCTTTTCTGAATAAAATAATTACAGAAATTGGTTTAAAATATTTGGGCCACTTCCAAGGTTGATAAAATTTTGTAAAAATTCTCAAAATACATCTTGGTCTTGGGATCATACACAAAAATTTCTAGTCTCTGGATTGGCCATTTCATGTATGTTCTAGTTCAATAAGGCTAAGGAGGTCATTAAAGGCATTTTCAAAATTAATAATTCCAGGAAAATATATTAAATGATATTTTTATTTCTTTGAAAATTTGGGGTGTTACAAACCTATCCCCCTTACAAAGAATCTCATCCCCGAGATTGGAACGCTACTCGAATAGCTTAGGGTATTGGGCTTTCAACTCGTCTTCCTTTTCCCATGTGGCTTCTTCGGCGGGGTGGTTGTCCCACTGAACCTTGTAGAAGCGAACCACACGGCTCCTGGTTACTCTTTCCTTAGTTTCCAAGATCTTGATGGGTTTCTCGATGTAGGTCAAATCCTCCTGGACGTTGAGTTGTTGGATGTCGGCTTGCTCGGCGGGCACACGAAGAAACTTCTTCAGTTGAGAGACGTGGAATACATCGTGAACTCCTGCCAAGGATGGAGGCAGTTCCAGCTGATATGCCAATTCTCCTTGCTGTCAGAGGATCTGGAAAGGTTCAACAAAGCGGGGTGCTAGCTTGCCTTTCATGTTGAACCTTTGAGTGTCACGGAGGGGAGTGACTCGGAGATAGACATAATCACCTTCCTCAAAGGTTAGGTCTCTTCGTCGGTTATCGACATAGCTCTTCTGTCAGGTCTGGGCTATCTTTAATCTGTCCCTGATGATCTTTACCTTCTCTTCAGCTTCTCTCAATATATCTTGGTCTTGGGATCATACACAAAAATTTCCAGTCTCTGGATTGGCCATTTCATGTATGTTCTAGTTCAAGAAGGCTAAGGAGGTCATTAAAGGCATTTTCAAAATTAATAATTCTAGGAAAATATATTAAATGATATTTTTATTTATTTGAAAATTTGGGGTGTTACATCGATGCCCCGTATACCTATAATGCAATCTTCGGGAGGGGAATGCTAAACCAATTCGGAGCTGTAGCACATCATAACTATTTGTGTCTTAATATGCCCACGCAAGGTGGAGTTCTCACTGTTTCAGGAGACCAAGCTGTAGTCCGGAGAGCGGAGTATGGCCACGGTCCACCTCTGGACCCTTGGCAGGTGAATGGCGTGCTGAAGCACTCGGAGGAAGCCTCGGGGTCCTCAGACCCCTCGAAGGCCCCTTCCTTAAAGCCAAGCCCAGAAGGTGATGTGATCATGAAGATGATCCTAAAAGATGGCAAGGAATATCCAATCCAATTCAGCAAGGGGCTACCTTCGGAAATATCTACTTCGCTAGAGGAATTAGTTAAGAAAACTTAGATATCTTCGCGTGGACCGACAAAGATATCCCTGTAGTTGACTGGAGCATCATCGATCACAGTTTACTTATCAACCCGAAGGCTAGGCCAAGTGCGCCAGGGGCTCCGTAAGTTGTAAACTGAAAGGGCATACCTCACCAAGATGGAGGTGGAGAAATTGCTGAGGGCAGGAATTATCAGGGAAGTAGCCCACACGGAGTGGTTGGCTAACCCCGTTTTTGTCAAGAAAAAGGGTTCTGGCAAGTGGCGCATGTGCATCGACTTCACGTCACTAAATAAAGCATGCCCGCGAGACCCCTACCCTATGCTCCATATGGATCAACTTGTGGATTCTACAACAAGCTCCGAACTGCTAAGCTTCTTGGACGCATACTCTGGTTATCATCAAGTTTGGCTAAAGCGCGAAGACGAAGCCAAGATGAGTTTCATAACTCCTTCCGGAGTATTTTGTTATGTTCGAATGCCTTTTGGCTTGCGGAATGCCGGGGATACTTTCTCACGTCTTATTGCTAAGGCTCTAGGTCACCAGATAGGCTGAAATGTCGAAGCCTATATGGATGACATTGTAATAAAGAGTGTTGTAAAGCACCATCATAGTCTAGCCTTAGCAGAGACTTTTGAGAGCCTCTGAAAATGTGGAGTTCGCCTCAACCCTGAAAAATGTATATTCGGGGCTTCAAGCAGGAAAATTGCTAGGGTACTTAGTTTCGAGTAGAGGGATCGAAGCTAGCCCGACGCAGATAAGTGCACTACAAATAATGGCTCCACTAGAAAATCTGAAGCAAGTCCAGAAGCTGATAGGACGACTCGCAGCCCTCAATATATTCCTGGCCAGATCAACAGAGTGAAGCCTCCCGATATTTAAAGCCATAAAGGGGTTCGAGAGTTTCAAATGGACGCCGGAGTGCCATAAAATCTTCGACGATATTAAAGATTATCTCTGGAACCTATCAACACTTGTTGTGCCCCTCCCAGAAGAAACTCTCCTTTTTTATATTGCAGCAACGGGCTCCACAGTAAGTGTAGTGCTGGTCAGGGAAATAGAGCTTAAAGGAAAATTGGTGCAGAACCCAGTATACTTCGTCTCAGAAGCTTTGTCCGGAGCAAAGACAAGATACTCCGAGCTCGAAAAATTTGTTTATGATTTGGTAATGGCCTCGCGGAAGATAAGGCATTACTTCTTAGTGCACAATATTATTGTCCCCACCTTGTATCCCCTCGGTGATATGCTTCAGAGCAAAGACTCCACAGGTAGGATCGGAAAATGGGCTGTCGAGCTAGCCCTCTTCGGTATTTCCTTCACGATAAGAACAAATATTATGTCCCAAGTCATAGCTGACTTCGTGGCTGATCAGACATCTGGTGCTGGAGCTAGAGCTGTAATAATATTGCCATCAGGACAGAAGGCCATATATTCTGCGGGGCTCAACTTTAAAACCACCAACAATATTGCAGAATACGAAGGAATCCTGCTAGGCCTCCGAAAGGCAAGGGCACTTGGAGCAACAAGAATTATAATAAAAAAGATCCCCATGTCGTCGCATGGCATGTTGACAAGAGCTTCTAAGCCAGGAATCCGCATCTTGCAAAGTATTTAGAAGAAATTCGCAAGACCGAAGCATTATTTAAAGGAATTTCTATTCGGAGCATCCCTCGAGCGGATAATAACCTTGCAGATATTCTAGCGAAGGCTGCAGCCGAAGCATTGGATGTCCCAGAGGGCACTTTTTATGAAGAACTCACCAAGCCTACGGTGCATCAACTACCCTCTGCAGAAGTCCTTTGCATTCCAGTCGGCGATTGGTGGACTCCAATTTTGGATGTTTTACAAAACAGTGCAGTTTCATTAGAAGGTCCGGATTTCCGAAGGCTCCAATCAAGGGCTCAAAATTATGAGCTTGTCAACAGAATACTTTATAAAGCCGGAGTTTGTTCTCCCCTACTCTGGTGCATCTCACAACACGAAGGCCAAGATATACTTTGGGAGATTCACGAAGGCCTGTGTGGCAGCCATCTAGCCCCTCGTGCTCTAGTGGGAAAGACACTTCGATAGGGGCTCTATTGGCCAACAATTGTAAGAGATGCAGAAGAGTTGGTTCGAACCTACCAAGGGTTCCAGTGGATGGGTAGGCGAAACCATCGTCCACCGACACCTCTTCAAGTTATTTCTCCGGTATGACCAATGGCGCGATGGGGAATGGATCTCATCGGCCGTTTTCCAATGGAAAAAGGCAGCTTGAAGTTTGCGGTGGTAGGAATCGAATATTTTTCTAAATGGGTTGAAGCTGAACCCCTAACTGCTATCACTTCAAGAAATGTACAAAAATTCTTTTGGCAGAATATCATTTGCAGGTTTGGAGTGCCCAGGGAGTTAACTATTGATAACGACACTCAATTCAAAGTCGAGCTCTTTAAAGAGTTTTGCGAAGGCCTAGGCATCAAGTTATGCTTCGCAGATGTTCGCCACCCCCAATCCAACGGAGCCGTGGAGTGGGAAAATGGAAATATTCTCTCCGGTTTGAATCGAAGGATTGTCGGGTTAGCTAAGGGGCTGTGGACCAAAGAGTTCCCTAAGATTTTATGGTCCATTCGGACCACTCAAGCTAGGTCCATGGGCTTCACCCCATTTAGGCTGTTATTCGGGGATGAGGCCATGACTCCTACGGAGCTTAAAGGTGGATCCCTTCGTGTAACAGAGCCTAGGAATGATGATGAAAGAAACACTTCGCTGGACTTGTCAGAAGAGACAAGGATTCGAGCTGTCGCCAATCTGACGAAGTACCAAGACCAAACGAAGGCATGGTATGACCCAAAGATAAAAGTGAATGAACTTAGACCAGGTCATTTGGTGCTGCGAAGTGTAATAGCGCTGGGGAAGCTAGGAAACAAATGGGAAGGATCATATATTATCCTACGCTCATGGTGCCCGGGTGTTTAAGTTAGCTAATTTAGAAGGGGAAGAGTTGAAGCATGCATGGCATGCGAAGCACCTTAAACGTTATTACGCTTAGGGGCTCCTTGTAATCAATTGTAAAAGTACCTTTCTAAGTTAAATAAAGATGGATGTTCGAATTATGCTTACTCTTCAAATATTCCTTACCCTTGGTGGACGCATCAGGGGAACGAAGATGTTTGTGGAGGTAAGCATCTTTCATCGGAACCCCGCAAACGGCCTTTGAACCATCGGTTCAAGGATTCCATAAAAGGGCCGAAGGTGGCCAAAGCCTACGAATTCCAGGCTCCGGCTTGTTAGGATCAGTAGAAGAGTCTAAGGACTTTAAAAGAATAGATTTCCAGCCTCTGGGTTCTAAGTATCTGTAAAAGAGCCGAAGGTGGCCAAAGTCTACGGATTCCAGACTCTGGCTTGTTAGAATCCGCAGAAGAGTCTACGGACTTTAAAAGAACAGATTTCTGGCCTCTAGGTTCGAAGAATCAGTAAAAGAGCCAAAGGTGGCCAAAGCCTACGGATTCCAGGCTCTGGCTTGTTAGGATCCATAGAAGAGTCCAAGGACTTTAGAAGAATAGATTTCTGGCCTCCGGGTTCGAAGCATCTGTAAAAGAGTCGTAGGCGACCAAACAATAAGGTTTCAAGGCTCCGGCCCAATGAAACACTTTTTAAAGTCCTAAGCGACTGTTATCGGAGCTTACAAGTATAAACTTAGTTCCAAAAGTTATAAACATCACAATACGAATGTACAGTTCGAAGAACACTACGAAAGAGTAAGTATGATTACCAAGTGTTATGCGAAGAATCAGGTTGTTATATCAATCATTGTGTTTGACGGACCCTATCGCAATGCGTATGGTCCCCCACCCATAAGAAGGGGTAGGGGAATAAGGAACAATCAAGTGATGTTTCTGAAACAGATAATATTAATTTGTAATCATATTACATTACATCATGAAAAATTTGTATCTATACCAAGAAGGAAACAAAGTCCTGTTCGATCCCTAGAACTGCTGTCAAAACTAGCATGACTTCGAGGGCGACTTGTCCCAGAGCCTGGAGTTTTAATAACTTTACGCTTAACCCTCTTCCCTTCTTTCGAAACTCAGAAGTCCTTTTACTCTTGCTGAAGTTCAGCCTAGGTCCAAAGTCGTTCGAGGCTTCTTTCCCTACTTTGAAGTCATTCAGGGCTCTTTTCTACTTGTTCTTTATCAGTATTTTCTTCTTCGGACCAATCAATGTCCTCTGAAGATGAAGTTTCTAAACTAACTTCATTTTCCTCCTTTTTAATATAAGCTAATACTTCTTTACATATATCGGGTATAACTTCCCCAGAGCTTCCCCGAGGAATTGAAAATCGAGAACGCTTGTGAGGTCTTAGAGCTTCGAAGGTGGCCCATTAAAAGCGAAGTTCTTCATTAATCTCTAACACTTCGAGATAATCCAAAAAAGGTTGGAAAGCCTAAAAACATTTCCAAATAAGTCTTTTCATTCATAAAAGGATAAAAGCATAAGTTTTTACATAATTGGAGTCTAAGGAGAACTAAACCTTCGGGTCCAAAGGAGGCTGACTGCTCGAAGGCTGTAACTGTGCTTGTTTTTGACGAAGTCCTTCATCAATCCATGCCTTGATAGCCGATCAGCCTTCATCTCTCCAGGATGGTTGAAAGGCCTCCCAAGCCACAGCCACATCAATGGAGGGAGTTAGGAGCCAGTCGTCGCCAAAGTTGACAAGGGCTGCTTCACGCTCTAGTGCAACAGATAGCCCTAGATCTTTGTAGTAACGAAGCACTCCGAGAGCAGCTACTTCGCCGAAGATCTCTCCATACCAAATACCCGCTCTCTTCATGGTCTTCACTACTGCTTGGATCATTTTCAGTCTCCACAGTAGGGGGACATCGCTAGTCGAAGAAGAAGCACAATGTTGGATCGGAAACGGCGACCAGAGGGGGGGTGAATGGGAGCTTTTAAAATTTCGGGCTAATAACTAGCCTTCGGTTTCAGTTCTGTCTTCTGCGGAACAGGCTTCGAACACTACCTTCGGAGGTCTGGTTCGGAGGTGCTTCGATAGCTCCGAACACAGGCTTCGCAGGAGCAAAAGTTCGAAGCCAAGAAGACTTCTCTCCACTTACAACCCTCGAAAATCTACTCTGCTAAGTCAGTGCAGGCTCCGCACACAGGGTGCTTCGAGCAGGCTTCGCACTTCACCCTTCGCAAGAGTGGACACCCTACTGGGGACTTTGACCGAGTACTTGGCAGCAGCAACTGGTGCTGGGCTTCGTACACGAAGGTCTACACGCACACAAACGGACTTCTCTACGGGCTTCGACACAAGAAGCAAAACGGGCTTCGAACAGGGCTTCGCTAGTAATCTGTGAGGTCTGGCCTCAAGTTACACAGAGCGAACGCGCGCTGAAAAACACACTTCGCACAAAACACCCTTCACCTAGACAGGCTTCGGTGCACTATAACTAGCGAGGTATGTAACACGAGCTCAAGCAAAAAGCACAAAGAAGCAGGGCTTCGCCGCTTGAACAAGGAACACAAAAATATTTGAACTCTGGATGAATACAGCGAGGTATGTGGCTACAGGAGCTCAACAGTAAATGCTCAAAGTGTTAAATGTTACCTACCGAGCCCCCATATTTATAGCCCACAGTTCACCCAAAGGAATTGACTACTTTACCCCTAGGGTTTACATTGGTTTTGTCTCTACAGAACTGAGGGGTACAAAAGGTAGTCCAACTTTATTCTGGAGGCTTCTCTGTCGGCTTTGCAGAGGGGACAGCGTCAGCTTTTTGCAGAGCAGACAGTGTCAGCCTTTGCAGTCTTTGACCTTCTGGAGCCTCCCTTCGCACGCGAGGGTGCGGTAGCTTCGGCGAGAAGCCTTGAGCCTGGTGGCCTTCGCTTCGCCGAAGATAGCCTCCGATACAGTGACGGTTTTGAGCCGAAGCCGTCAAAGCCCTTGGGCCTTCGCACCAACACCTCCGGAGTGGACCACCACGGCTTCGCAGCTTCACCCAGCTCGAACTCCGTTAGTCCGTGTACCGAAGCCATGCAGGCCGAAGCACCTCAAGTCAACTTCGCTCCGGAGCTAGCCTTGCTCCGAAGCCATCCTCACTCCGAAGCCCCACCTTCGGAGTACCACCCTTCGAAGTCCCTCCTTCGTCCAAGGCCTCCGCACGAAGCATTCCATGAGCCCTTCGTCGCAGTGTCTCTCCCCGAGCACACTCCTCGACGAGCCTCACCCGGACCATGCCTTCGATGCGCCTCGACTTCTGAGACCTTCGTCGGGTACCTTCGAATGTCTCCCTCCGGAGCACACTTCGAACTCCTTGCCTCCGCAGAGGACTTGATCCATCCAACTCCGAAGTCACTCCTTCCGGAGTACCTTCGAAGTGCCTCACCTCCGAGGACTTTGTCTCGGAGTACCTTCAGCCGGAGCCACGCTCCACACTCTCTGCCTTCACCTGGCACGCCTCGACCCGAGGACTGACCCGGACCCCCTTCGCAGCCACCGAGATGGAGCTCCCCGCTCCCCTGGCATCAAGCCTCCCGCTTGACCCAGGTTCACCTGCTACGTTCGTCCGTCGCCTCCGAAGTACCTGCGCACCACAGACAAACAGACAAGTGTATCCAGTACTCCGGAGACTTCTCCGGGTTAGCAACCTCCAGTACACACTCCGGTGTACCGCCCAAAGTACCGAACCCTTCGGTACACACCCAGTCATCGTGTACTGTCGGACCCCTCCGACAGGCACACTCCGCTGCAACAGCTGCAGCAACCAAACCACCGAACATACTTTGGTGAAACCACCTCCGAACACCCTTCGGAGGTACAACCTCCGAAATCCCTTCGGAGGTACCCTCCTCCGAACACCCTTCGGAGGTACAACCTCCGAACCCCCTTCGGAGGTACCCCTTCGAACAGAGGGTAAAATCCTGTCAATCACTCATCACAAACACTGAAACCAACCCTTGGTTTCTCAATCTCCCCCTTGATGAGTGCATTGACAACCAACTTTTAAATCCAAGAAAATTTAAAAACTTTCAGCACACAAGTGACCATAAAAACTCAGAAAAGAGCCAAATCATGTCACTTGACAAAATAATTTTCCTCCCCCTTTCTCAAAAGAGTTAAAAGCCCCTTCGGAAATAAAAACTCCCCCTGAGTTAAGTTTTCCTTTGGCAATAAAGAACCTTCTCCCCCTTTATGTCAAATGTTCTCCCCCTTTGAAAATTATACCCCTTGCGGTAGAGAACGAAGCAAGTCTCCCCTTTGAGGAATTTCTCCCCCTTTGGCAATGCAAGCATCAGGGAGCATGTAAAGATGCAAAACTTCGAAATGAGCAGAATTGCAAAGACATATGAACCAAAAATATGCCAACAATAACACCAATGATCATGGGCTCAACTCAAATTAATATTCTCTAAAAAACATGATGAAGCATGTGATCACCACTTAGTCAAAGAAACTAGACAAGTAAAAGCAAGGACTGCGCAAAGCTAGTCAATTTCTACTCCAGATAGACAAGTCCAGTTCAAATGGAGCAATGAAAGCAAACTTGATGATCAAAGAATTTTGTTGTTCTTTTCTTAATGCCAGGGGTTATTTGTTTGTCCACCTTATACTTTCCAATCTGGCCAAGCCTAGGCATGAAAGCCATAAGAAGCTTAAGGCAAAGATTTTGGCATACACTACACTAGTCCAGTTCAGACCAATGTGCAATGGTAAGCAGTCTAGAATAGAGTAGTGCGACAAACAAACCCACCTGGATCTTGTCACTTGAAGCATGCAAATCATGGAATGTTTTGAATTTAACTGAGTGAACCAATTGTTTGGCACTTTATGAATATCCATGAAAATGTAGAACAATTTTTCAAGTTGCAATTTTTAGCATCCAATGAACAATGTCTTGCTATCAAGCAGATAAAAGATAGCTAAAGCAGTCCTGCCTAAACATGCTAGATTCAAGACTAAGCAGTGAGCACGATTTGATTTTGAAAAGAAAACATCATGCACATGAATGTTTCAGATAAATTAAAAAGAGCTGAGCTATCATGATGTCATGGATTATAATCAGGCATATAAGTGCAAAAGATGTAAATGCAATTTCAACACAATTAGCAAATGCACATCCATCTAAAACAGCTCCCCCTCACAAAATGCCGTAAGGGTGACAATTACCAAGTTCCCCACGCAAGTAGGCAAATCGAGAAGCATCGAGGGGTTTTGTAAAAATGTCGGCAAGCTGGTGTTGGGTATCAACATATTGAAGTTCAATATCACCCTTCTCATTGTGATCTCTGAGAAAATGATATCTCACATCAATGTGTTTGGTTCTGGAGTGCTGAACCGGGTTGTTTGCAATACAAATAGCACTAGTGTTATCACAGAAAAGTGGAACACTCTTATACTCTAACCCGAAATCCCGCAAAGTGGAAACCATCCACAAAATCTGAGAGCAACAGCTAGCTGCAGCAATATATTCGGCCTCAGCCGTTGATTGTGCAACACTAGACTGTTTGCGGGAAGACCAGCAAAACAGAGATGTACCCAAAAAATGACAAGTACCAGAGGTACTCTTCCTATCAATCCTACACCCAGCAAAATCCGCATCGGAATAACCTCGAAGACATAAAGATGAAGATGCTGAATACCATATGCCAAATTCAAGGGTATGTTTGAGATACCTGAGTATGCGTTTTACCGCTTGGCGGTGCGAAGCTCGTGGTGAAGCCTGAAAACGAGCGCACAAACACACAGCGAAGTGTATGTCATGCCTCGTAGCAGTCAAGTAGAGGAGGGAGCCGATCATGCTTCGGAACTCCTTCTGGTCTACGGCTTCTCCATCTTCGTCAGGGTCCAATGCTACAGATGTAGCCATTGGAGTGGCGAGGGGCTTCGCATCAGTCATGTCGAATTTCTTGAGCAGGTCCTTGGTGTACATTGTCTGGTGGACAAAAGTACCTTGTTTGCTTTGCTTGATTTGCAAACCAAGGAAAATGTAAGCTCGCCCATCATTGACATTTCAAATTCCCTGCTCATGGTATCTGCAAACTCGGCAACCAAAGCATGAGAAGAGCCACCAAAGATGATATCATCCACATAAATCTGAACTAGGAGGAAATCTTTTCCATGCTTGAGAGTAAACAAAGTTTTATCAACAGAGCCCATCAAATACCCTCGCTCAAGCAGAAAAGACTTAAGTCTATCATACCAAGCCCGAGGGGCCTGCTTGAGTCCATAAAGAGCCTTATGAAGTTTAAGGACTTTATGTGGGTACTTGGGGTTTTCAAAACCAGCGGGTTGTTTTACATAAACATCTTCACCTATGAAGCCATTAAGAAAAGCACTTTTGACATCCATTTGATAGAGTTTGAATCCCCGGGATGTCGCAAAGGCAAGCAAAATCCTAATGGCCTCAAGGCGAGCAACAGGTGCAAAAGTTTCAGTAAAATCAATCCCTTCTAGTTGAGAAAAGCCCTGAGCTACAAGTCTAGCCTTGTTTCTAACTATAGTCCCATCCTCCCCTTGTTTATTTTGAAAATCCATTTTGTTCCAATGAAATGAACATTAGGTGGAGGATCAACTAAAGTCCAGACTTGGTTCCTCTCAAAATTTTCAAGCTCTTCATGCATGGCATTGATCCAACTAGAATCAGAAAGTGCATGACTAACATCTAAGGGCTCGAAAGAAGCAACAAAAGCGGAATCAATGAAATGAGCATGAGAATGTGTTACCCTTTGATCAAGCTCACCAATGATCTGCTCGGGAGGGTGCATCCTTTGAACATGATGTGGAGCCTCGCGGCAGGATGCAGTCTCCCCCTCAACTTGTGCGTTGGAGTGGTCCAAGATGACCGATGTTGAGGTAGTCGCTTCGGGACCTCGTGCCGAAGTAGTTGAAGCGGGGTCAGCTTCGGGGGTCGATGTCGAGGGTAGTAGGGGTTCATCCTCGAATTCTCCGGGATCTTCTTCTTCGAATAAGGTCTGTTCCATGTCGTGTTCATTTGCCTGTTCAAAAGCAAAACTAACAGAGGGTGTTGATTCATCAAAAGTCACATCACATGACTCGATGACAGTGTTAGTCTCCAAATTATAAACACGATAAGAATGACCATGTGTTGTGTAACCCAAAAAGATCCCGTCAGAAGATCGTGACTCAAATTTATCCAAGTTACCACGTTTTAGGATAAAGCAGCGACAGCCAAAAACTCGAAGATGAGTAACCTTGGGCTGTTTCCCAAAACACAGCTCATAAGATGTTAAATTTAAAATTGAGCGCAAGAAGATCCGGTTTGAGATGTAACATGCTGTGTTCATGGCCTCAGCCCAGAATTTTCTAGGAGTCCTATGCTCATCAAGCATCGTCCTAGCCATCTCAACCAAAGTGCGGTTTTTCCTCTCAACAACACCGTTTTGTTGAGGAACCCGCGGAGCAGAGAATTGATGTTCTATGCCATGCTCCATGCAAAAGTCAACAAAGAGACTATTTTTGAACTCAGTGCCATTATCGCTTCGAATGAATTTCAATGCACCAGGGAGTTCAGTAAAAAGTCTCAAGGCCAAGCTCCGAAAGTGTGAAAACACTTCATCCTTGCTGGCAAGAAAGAAGACCCAAGAGTAACGAGAGAAATCGTCGACAGTAACTAATACATACCACTTGCCGCCTAAAGAACTAACCCGAGAAGGACCTACAGTGTCCATGTGGAGAAGTTCTCCGGGTTGTTCAGTCATCACTGTGGTGACTGGCGAATGCGAAGCAGCAATCATTTTTCCATGTCGACAAGGAGCGCAAACTAAATTCTTCTCAAACTTGAGCTTGGGCAATCCTCGGATCAGACCTAGGGCGCTCAGACGAGCGAGCAACTCAAAGCTCATATGCCCTAGTCTCCTATGCCACTTCCAAAGCTCAGAAGTCGAATGTGCAACAAGGCAGTGAGAAGATCCAGAAGATTCAGAAAAATCAGCTCCAAAAACTCTCCCAACTCTAAAGATCTTACACACCACAACGCCATCAGAATTGAGCACTTGCGAAGTATCGCGATGGAATCACACTTCGAAGCCCTCATCAAGCAACTGAGATACAGACAGCAAATTGTATCCCAGGTTTTCAACCAAAGCAACATCTTTGAGAGTGAAATTCGAGTTAATTCTTACCACACCTTTACCTTTCACTCTACTCCTTCGATTGTTTCCGAAGGTGATATGTTCCCTTTGCTTGGTTGTGGTGAGGCTGGAGAACCATGCTGCATCTCCGGTCATGTGGCGCGAACAACCGGAGTCCATTATCCACGTGCCCTCCAAGCCTCGATCTGTCGCCTACACATGATAAGAAAATCTCGATCGCTCAGTGCTGGGGTGAGTAAAATAATGACGAGGCATCCAGCACTGAGTGACACGAGTAGTAGGCGCAGTAAAAGTAGACGGTCTACGCACATGATAATCTGAATGATGCAAAGTGCGAGGTCTACCTACATGCTATGATCGAAAAGCATGATGAGGTCTCCTACTCTGACGAGGTACAAAGCTACTCGCCCGAGGTCTACCACCATATGGAACATGGTGAGCACCTCGAGGAGCAAAACCTCTCCGAGAAGCACGAGGAGCTTCAAAAGCAGGACGATAGTAAAACTCAGACTCATGCATACCTAAAGATGGGTAATGCATGTCCTGGTAACTCATCGCCTGAGAGCGTCACTCATCCTTGATGCGACGAAACAGAACCCAACCAAATGACCCGCCCGCTGACAGTAGGAACAGTGAAAAACTCTCCTGGGGGCACTCTCATGGGTCACAGGAGCAACTCTCACAGGCTCCTTGGGCTTCTTCTGTGTGGTTTTCTTGGGAGGATTTTTCTTGGGAGGAGGTGTGGTTTTCTTTGGTGGTCGGGTAGGCTTTTTGGCTGATGGTGTGTCTAACAGAGCTCTCTCTTTCTCTAGTGTAGTGGGAGAGGTAAAAACAGTTTTGGTCTTACTGTCTGAAGGTATCCTCTCAAAACCCAAACCTAGAGCTACCCCTGCTCTGTCAGCACACAACTTGGTCTTGGCCAAGAGCAAATCCATCCTACCCTTTCCCTCAGTGCATTTATTAACCACGGAAAGGAGGTACTCATATTCAGACATGAGGTTTTCAGCTTGCTCTCTAACAGTGCCTAGTTGGTCCTTAAAGATAATGCACGTGTCACAAACAGGCTGCACATCCTTAGAACTACCGGCCCTCTCCAATCTAGCCTCCAAATCTTGAACAGGCTTATCACGTAAATTAATGCTTTCGCGTAATAAAGAACAGTTCATGCATTCAATAATATCATGAGGACTAGATTCCACCACCAAAAGCTGCTTCTGTGCAGTCTCAAGCTCAGAAAGAGTTTGAGCATGTACAGAACGCAACTGAGCAAGCTCACTCATGACTACAGTACAAGATTCACATTCAGCATCATTAAATTTAGACTTAAGCATGGCATATTCAGTAGAAACAGATTCTAGCCTAAGTCTAAGGTCTTTTCTTTCTCTAGCGGCTTGCACAAGTAATCTATCCTGACCAAGAACTACTTCATTCAGCTCATCTAGTTTTAATAAAAGCTGGTCATAGGATAGAGGTATCTCAGATGAGTCAAGCTCATCGCCGCTGTGATCGCTGTCGGCCATGAAGCAAAGGCCGGTGAAGTCTCGTCCCTTCTTGTCCTTCTTGTCCTCCTTCCTTGGGGACTCCTCCTCCTCAGAGCTCGACTCCTCAGTTGAGGACGTGTTGATGTCACTGAGAGCAGCAACAAATGCTCTGGAAGCGGCCTTGGCTACTTTCTTAGCCATCTTGCCGCGCTTGCCCTTCACAAAGGGTTTCCTCTCCTTCTTGTGGTATTTGGGGCGCTCACTCTCATCTCTCTTCTTGAGCTTAGGGCAATTTGCCTTAATGTGAGAGGTGTCTCCACATTCATAGCAACCACTAAAACCACTTCTCCTCTGATCCCGTCTCTCATGATGAAAGCGGGTGAACCTCCGGGCAATGAGAGCAAGCTCATCATCATCTAGAGTGTCCACCTGCTCCTTTGTGATGGAGACCAGGGAGGACAAAGCAAACCATCTGCAAGAACACAAGTGCCAGATGTGCTTGGTTCTGCAGTGGTGCCACGGCTAGTGCTAGAAACCAATGCCAATGGCTGTGGCAAAGAGCTTCTGTGCACTGCAAGAGATGCCTTGGCAATCTCTGTGGACTTCAGCGTGCTGAAGAGCTCATCACAGGTCAATGTGTCATAGCCTGCGGACTCCTCAATGCTGGATATCTTCACTTCCCATATGCTACGGTCAAGAGCATAGAGAAGCTTGATAGCCCTATTGTGACGCCTCGATTTAAACAAATCGAGACATTATTGAATTTCGTAAGAAAAACAATAATACAAGAGGTTCATCATGCGACAACCGTACATACGACAATATCCATGGTACGCAGACCATATTTATTACATCATTGTTTTAATAAAAACGGCAAAGTGAAATAATTAGAAAACGGCATGACGAACATCTTCTTCAGGATCTTTCTTCTCGACTGGGTCGCTACTCCAGACCGTCTTCAAAGTAAGCATCCTCTGTGGGGTCCAACGGGTATGAGTACAAAAAGTACTCAACAAGCCACCGCAAATGCAAATAATAATGCAGGATAATAAACAAGGAAGGATAATGGCTAACATTGCAGAATAATGCAGTTGCAGTTATGGCATTTAGTGTAATCATATTTTAATCATGCGGAAAGTAAACATGAGCATCATCAACATCAACTAACTCGAGGAGTACGTTTTACCTCCTCGCACACGGTCCTTACATGTCAATCCATCATGCACATTCATATTCAAAGTAAACTAACTGGGGGATGTCACGCAACCCGCCCTTGACCGTGGGCTCAGCTTTTCGAAAAGATTTTAGACTCTGATCAGAGATGTACTACTGTACCCACAAGGCACGCACTCATCCCAATGAGATGACCCATTTCACGGGAACTCGTGCCAAAACCTCAATATGAGATGTTCCAAGCGATAACCACCCGCTCTAGGTTTCGCCGGCGCGCCGGGCCGCATCCCGGCTAACGTCGCACCCCCTTTTGCGCCACATTGGTACAAGTCACCCGCAGGTGCAACTTGACCCATCTCCAAATGGTGGCCTCGGTTTGGAACAACCCATACCTTAGTTAGGACTTACCCACTAGACTTGTGGTTAGTACGTAAGTGTATTGCAACGGATCCCTCAGACCGGTCCTTATAGTGCCCGGGTGCTACCGACCAATGCCCTAGCTTGCACCCGGAACCCACCATGCATACACTCACAACCATGACTCATCACCAACAGAATTTCCAAGGATAAGAAGCACGGGGATCATATAATAGAACCATTTTGCTACGACTCATTTTTATCCTATAGCGGCCGTGTCAATACTTTGGACACTAGCTAATATCATTGATCATATGGTGATAAGGAGGTTAGGCGAGATAGCATGGCTTGGGTTGCACATCAAGGTCGGGGGATCCTAAATAATTATAATGTAAGGGTTCATTTGACTAATGCATATATAACCTATGTGTTTTAGCGATAGTCAATTCCAACATGGGTTCAATATGTTCAAAAGAATGGTTTGGTGACTTGCCTTGTTCAGCGAATGGGGAGGGAGGAACTTCCGGGAAGTACTCCGGCTCCTCGGCGACGTCGTAGTCTTTTTAATATAACAAAGCAAAATAAAAAGAACACATTCAATCAAACAATATAACATTACCTTAATAGCACATAAGTTACTGTTGGTTTGATTAAAAATAAAATAATTTCCATTGTTAAGGTTCTGAAATTTATTTCATAAATAATTTTAAAGGAATTAAAATGAAGGGTTGTCCTTTTTAGAAAACAAATGTTTAAATGTGAATAGTCCCATATTAAGTTCCCTAATAAGTTTTGAAATGAAAAGTGCATGGTAATTTAGTGTTTTGCAGTATATGAATAGAAAGGAATAAATATGAATTTTTCTGAAGTTCAAACATTTGAATTCATATTTTAATCCTAAAGGCATTTAAATATTTATTTGAATAAACATGAAAATGTCAAAGTAAACCTACTGTTTTTATTGCATAAACATGTAGAGAATAATTTTATGAATTTTCTGAAATTGGAATGGTAATTTTTAGAGTTCAAATGCATTAGATATGAATTTTACAAGTTTAAAGGTATTTCTGAAATTCATTTTCAATTTT